>JACVVK020000595.1:0-37500 GCA_018292915.2 Batillaria attramentaria
CACATCACTTGCTTTCAGTTGTCAGTGAGCTTAAACCATCGCAACAGACGATGTATACACCAACTAAGAAAACCAGCTTCAGGGCACACCCACGCTGACACCGATTAATCTTCCAAGACTGAGCAGCCTGCTGCTGAGCAGTGTATATGTATGCTATGGCCGTCGAGCAGTAATGTTTGCTAACTAAATATGTAACTCAAGAGCACCAAGTCCCGCCACTGCAATCCGGCTACGCCCTACCGCGTCCTCAATGAATGCAGCGGCAGGCGAGCCCTCACGAAGAAAGGTGCACTATTCGTAAACGGACGCGAAATTCCTTCCTCAAAAAAAAAAAAAAACAACGTTGCAAGCTTTTTACGATAATGATCATTATTAATGCATGCGTGCGAGCTAGCCACTCGTGGTGCAGCACGGTGACCTTGCCCTTACACTGGCAACCCATCTTTGTGTGCCCGCGTAGTTCTCGAAAATCGGGAATTCCCGTCTTACTTTTCAATGCTCAGCCGCAGCACGCCGTCTGCGGCAAGCGTATTCCCCGGTGGCTCTTGGGTATGGTACGGTGTGGTAAGACAGACGGCCGTTCCTCGGTGCACAAACGTCATAGATTCACGGTTATGTTTCAGGTATACATATATATATGCCTGTATGTTTGCATGTAAGATTGTACGTCTATATTCAGAGTGTGAAGCAGCGTCAGTAACGTCAGTACCGGTCACAGTCGCAGTGTGAACTGACCCAATGTAATGAGTAAGTGTAATATAAGAGCTGCTTTGAAATCACTCACACATCATAGTGTACTATGCACTGATGCTGAAACTTACTCACTTTACTAGAACTTGATGATTACAGGGCCGTCACTGCCTCACTGACTACGGCCGATCCGGCGCACATACTGTCATACTAACACAGTAACATTAAATCAGTCTCCGCATAGACTAAAATCACTATGTTGAAATGACAAACTGAAGTTTATTTTCTGGCAATGTCGTGTCAGATTTTACATGTGACCCCATCTGGTTTTGTTTGTTTGTTTTTTGGAGAAACCTTGAACTTGTTATTGTTGTTTCAAGTTGCTCAGTTCAGTGAAAGGAACCAGCCAGACTAGACGAGTGACCTGACTTGACCTGACCTGAAGTCAACCTCAGTATTTCCCTTACAGACCGGTAACAGCTGACGGACCAGGCCATCTGGGCAGGACGAGGAGTACTAGATCCGCGTACACACGAGTTGTCAGTGAATCTTAAACGTGTTTTCATAATAACAATCATAACTCACATCACTGAGTTTACACAGCGCAATTTTTGAAAATATATCAGCTCACATTGCGCATTCACATATTACACACACCGACGCACATAGAACTGACGTTGATATGTGAATCCATCAGTACTGAGAAGGCAAATTGAAACATAAGTTTTAAGCTCTGATTTGACTCGGAAAAATTGACTCACGCCGGCTGACAGGCAGCGAGTTCCAGTCCGGCTTTTGTAGGTGCTGACAAATAAGGCGGTAGGGTACCATCAATACAAGCACATAATTATGCACAAGCATGTACAGAGACACACATGATCAAACCAATACACTGAAGGAAAGCATACACGCAAACAAGCACCAGGTAAATTTAATCACAGCAAAAGAATTGTCCACTTTATTAATCTCTGCCCATTAAGCTCTGATACTCACAATGACAAAATACATACAGAAATGAAAAAAGCAAGGCTGTCAATAAATTAAGCACTCAATGCAACCATACAATGTGACAGACTCATTATATGTAACATATTATTCTTTGTAGCAGTCCGGGTGTGGGGGTTGTTGTGGTTGTTGCGAAGGCTGCAGATAGAGTTCAGGGAGCTGCTCTGAAATGTGTGTTTACAATGACTGAAGCGCAAAAAAGGTGTATATACAGTATATTACATCATACTGTCAGGCATGCATATGTGCCCCACACATCTACGCACTCAGTCACTCATCAAGCTTCCACTATCTCTAAAAAAACCAAAAAAGTGTTCACTTATTCCAGTAAAAGTTACAAGCAGATCATTTTGATTCGTTCAATACAGGCAATACAGATTTGGCTCAAAATATATTTCAGCACAATATACTTCAGCAATGCATCCTCTAGACTCTAGTACTGAAGTTAACTGGAAACATGGAGCCTGATGATAACTTGTCAGGCAACAAACCAGAGACTATACTAAAAACTATACTACAGATTTTCCAAAACTACAGAAAAATTAACTGTAAAACATGGGATGAGACAGTACAACCATAAGCAGCGGGGAGTGGACAATTCCAAGAATGATGTAAACCAAATGAGTGGTCACTCTGTGAATGGATTTCCTTACTCTGACCAGTGAGCATCAGTGCTGAATGAAACAGACAACACACACTCGGCCGCGTGTGTGTTGTGTGTTATACAAGAAAGCTGGGAAACCTCCCTCTCTGACTGGGCATGAGACCAAAGTACCTGACACTAAAGTCTCTCTAACTATCAGAAAACGTTATTACTCTCTGTCTAAATCAATACGCCTTTATGTAACTCTTCTGACTAGTGTTGCTGACTATCAGATCTCTGAGAATACGTCACGCAATTACATGTACTTTACAGCAACTCTAGCTAAAAAGAAATAAAATGAGACACTGTCCTTGTTTATCTGAAGACTAATCCCAAGTCAGAATTCTGTGGTTTCATACAAACACATTTTACAGATAATTCAATATAGAATCAGTCTCTTCTCAGTGCACATGGTTCCAATTACAGGGGGTGTGATGGTGTATGGCTGGTCCTGTGATCCAGTTGTGGTGGAGGTGGTGGTCTATGCCTGGTCCTGTGATCCAACTGTGGTGAAGGTGATGGTGTATGGCTGGTCCTGTGATCCAGTTGTGGTGAAGGTGATGGTGTATGGCTGGTCCTCTGATCCAGTTGTTCTGAAGGTGAAGCGCAACAGCTGATACTGTGTGAAGGTGTGGTAGTAGGACTGTTCCAACGCTACAGTTGTGGTGAAGGTGATGACGTATGGCTTGTCCTGTGATATGGTGAAGGTGATGTGGTACAGCTGATCCTGTATTACGGTTGTGCTATGGGTGCTGGTGTACGGCTGGTCCTGTGATACAATTGTGACGAAGGTGATGGTGTACGGCTGGTCCTGCAATACAATTGTGACGAAGGTGATGGTGTACGGCTGGTCCTGCGATACAGTTCTGGTGAAGTTGATCATGTGCGGCTGGTCTTGTGATACAATTGTGACGAAGGTGATGGTGTATGGCTGGTCCTGTGATCCAGTTGTGGTGAAGGTGATGGTGTATGGCTGGTCCTGTGATCCAGTTGTGGTGAAGGTGACGGCGTATGGCTGGTCCTGTGATCCAATTGTGGTGAAACTGATTTGGTACAGCTGGTCCCACAATACATTTGTGGTGAAGGTGATCTTGTAAGCTGGTCCTATAATCCAGTTGTTGTGAAGGTGATGTGGTACAGCTGATACTGTGTGAAGGTGTTGTGGTTGAACTGTTCCCAAGGTACAGTTGTGGGGAAGGTGATGGTGTATGGCTGGTCCTCTGATCCAGTTGTTCTGAAGGTGAAGCGCGACAGCTGATACTGTGTGAAGGTGTGGTAGTAGGACTGTTCCAACGCTACAGTTGTGGTGAAGGCGATGACGTATGGCTTGTCCTGTGATATGGTGAAGGTGATGTGGTACAGCTGATCCTGTGTTACGGTTGTGGTATGGGTGCTGGTGTACAGCTGGTTCTGTGGTACAGTTGTGAAGGTGAGGATGTACAGCTGGTCCTGCAACACAGCTGTGGTGAAGATGATGTACGGCTGATCCTGTGATACAGTTGTGGTGACGGTGGTGTGGTACAGCTGGTCCGGCGATACAGTTGTATAGGTTAAGGTAATGGTGTAAGGCTGGTCATGTGATAGAGTTGTGGTGAAGGTGATGGTGTACAGCTGGTCCTTCAATACAGTTGTGATGAAGGTGATGGTGTACGGATGGTCCCGTGATCGTCTTGTGGTGAAGGTTATGGTGTACGGCTGGTCTAGTGATACAGTTGCCGTGAAGGTTATGGTGTAAGGCTGGTCTTGTGATACAGTTGTGGTGAAGGTGATGGTGTAAGGCTGGTCTTGTGATACAGTTGCCGTGAAGGTTAAGGTGTACGGCTGGTCTTGTGATACAGTTGCCGTGAAGGTGATGGTGTACGGCTGGTCTTGTGATACAGTTGCCGTGAAGGTGATGGTGTACGGCTGGTCTTGTGATACAGTTGCTGTGAAGGTGATGGTGTACGGCTGGTCTTGTGATACAGTTGCCGTGAAGGTGATGGTGTACGGCTGGTCTTGTGATACAGTTGCCGTGAAGGTGATGGTGTACGGCTGGTCTTGTGATACAGTTGCCGTGAAGGTTAAGGTGTACGGCTGGTCTTGTGATACAGTAGCCGTGAAGGTGATGGTGTACGGCTGGTCTTGTGATACAGTTGCCGTGAAGGTGATGGTGTACGGCTGGTCCTGCAATACAGTTGTGGTGAAAGCGATTATGAACAGCTGGTTCTGCCATCCACTTGTGGTGAGGGTGATGGTGTAAGGCTGGTCTTGCACTACAAGTCAAGTACAGTTGTGGTGAAGGGGCTATGGTACAGTGGATGTGCTGACTGGATGCACACGGTACTTGTGATGTCACCTGGGGGCTTGTTCCTTCTGCTGTCACAACTGGTGGTCACTGGTGGTGATCTCTGCAGCTCGTCTCTTTTACCAACGGGATCAGTCTGGTAAGAAAAAAATCGTCACTTTGTAAATGTATTCTAAGATCTAATGACAATAATTTTTTGATGAGGAATGAATACATAATCAAGCAATGTATTAAAAAGTTTCCATTACAGCAAAGGAAGCATGTCCGTAACTGCTGAGTTGTGATTTCTTAGCCTGACCTTCACTGATGAGTTGACCACAACCAGCTAGCATTATCAAACATACCGTCATGACCTACTTTGACTGGTTAAACTAATGCCACTTTGCAGGTAATAAGATAAAACAACAACAATTTCAGAATGATAAAAGCTGGAAGTAAACAAGAGGAAAATCCATAAATCAAACTCACAACTGCAGAAAATAACCCAGCTGTCTCTCCCACTTGATGTATGGCTGATCCTGCGATACAGTTGTGGTGAAGGCGATGTGGTACAGCTGGTCCTGTAATACAGTTCCGGTGGAGATGATGTACAACTAATCCTGTGATACAGCTGTGGTGAAGATCTGGTGGTACAGGTGATCCTGTGATACAGTTGTTGCAAGGGTCATGGTCCTGTGATACAGTTATTGCAAGGGTCATGGTCCTGTGATACAGTTGCAAGGGTCATGGTCCTGTGATACAGCTGTTGCAAGGGTCATGGTCCTGTGATACAGTTGTTGCAAGGGTCATGGTCCCGTGATACAGTTGTTGCAAGGGTCATGGTCCTGTGATACAGTTGTTGCAAGGGTCATGGTCCTGTGATACAGTTGTTGCAAGGGTCATGGTCCTGTGATACAGTTGTTGCAAGGGTCATGGTCCTGTGATACAGTTGTTGCAAGGGTCATGGTCCTGTGATACAGTTGCGGTGAAGGTGGTGAAGCTGGTCCTGCGATACAGTTGTTTTAAGGGTCATGCTGTATGACTGGTCCTGTGATACAGTTGTGGTTAAGGTGATGGTGTATGGATGGTCCTGGGATATAGTCATGGGGAAGGTGATGTTTTACAGCTGCTTCTGTGATCCTGTTATGGTGAGCTGTGATGGTGTTTGTCTGGTCCTGTGATCCCGTGGG
Source organism: Batillaria attramentaria (assembly GCA_018292915.2). Taxonomy (NCBI): domain Eukaryota; kingdom Metazoa; phylum Mollusca; class Gastropoda; family Batillariidae; genus Batillaria; species Batillaria attramentaria. The sequence goes on from JACVVK020000595.1 coordinate 5,792, forward strand.
GGATGAAGGAGATGGTGCATGGCTGGTCCTGTGATCCAATAGCGCTGAAGGTGGTGGCATACAGCTGGTCCTGTGATCCAGTAGTGCTGAAGGTGATGGTGTACAGCTGGTCCTGTGATCCAGTAGTGCTGAAGGTGATGGTGTACAGCTGGTCCTGTGATCCAGTAGTGCTGAAGGTGATGGTATACAGCTGGTCCTGTGATCCAGTTGTGCTAAAGGTGATGGTGTACAGCTGGTCCTGTGATCCAGTTGTGCTAAAGGTGATGGTGTACAGCTGGTCCTGTGATCCAGTTGTGCTAAAGGTGATGGTGTACAGCTGGTCCTGTGATCCACTTGTGCTAAAGGTGATGGTGTACAGCTGGTGCTGTGATCCAGTTGTGCTAAAGGTGAAGGTGTACAGCTGGTCCTGTGATCCAGTTGTGCTGAAGGTGATGGCGTATGGCTGGTCCTGCGATAAAGTTGTGATGAAGGTGGTGGCGTACAGCTGGTCCTGTGATCAAGTAGTGCTGAAGGTGATGGTGTACGGCTGGTCCTGTGATCCAGTAGTGCTGAAGGTGATGGTGTACGGCTGGTCCTGAAATACAGTTGTGCTGAAGGTGGTGGCGGACGGCTGGTCCTGTGGTTGGTGAAGGTGATGAAGTATGTCGGGTCATGTGTTCCAGTTATTGTGAAGGTGTTGTGGTTCAGCTGGTCCTGTGACACATGTGTTTTACAGGTCATGGTCTACAGCTGGTCCTCTGATTCAGTTGTGCAGAAGGTGATGGTGTAGGCTGGCCCTGAAATACAGATGTGGTGAAGGTGGTGGCGTACGGCAGGTCCTGTGATACAGTTGTGCTGAAGGTGATGGTGTACAGCTGGTCCTGTGATCCAGTTGTGCTGAAGGTGATGGTGTACAGCTGGTCCTGTGATCCAGTTGTGCTGAAGGTGATGGTGTACGGCTGGTCCTGTGATCCAGTAGTGCTAAAGGTGATGATGTACAACTGGTCCTGAGATACAGTTGTGCTGAAGGTGATGGTATACGGCTGGTCCTGTGGTTGGTGAAGGTGATGGTGTACGGCTGGTCCTGCGATACAGTTCTGCTGAAGGTGATGGTGTACAGCTGGTCCTGAAATATAGTTGTGCTGAAGGCGATGGTATACGGCTGGTCCTGTGGTTGGTGAAGGTGATGGTGTACGGCTGGTCCTGCGATACAGTTGTGCTGAAGGTGATGGTGTACAGCTGGTCCTGAAATACAGTTGTGCTGAAGGTGATGGTATACGGCTGGTCCTGTGGTTGGTGAAGGTGATGGTGTACGGCTGGTCCTGCGATACAGTTGTGCTGAAGGTGGTGGCGTATAGCTGGTCCTGTGATATACTTGTGCTGAAGGTGATGGTGTACAGCTGGTCCTGTGATCCAGTTGTGCTGAAGGTGATGGTATACGGCTGGTCCTGTGGTTGGTAAAGGGTGCTGAAGTATGTCGGGTCATGTGTTCCAGTTACGGTGAAGGTGTTGTGGTTCAGCTGGTCCTGTGACACAGGTGTTTTACAGGTCATGGTCTACAGTTGGTCCTCTGATTCAGTTGTGCTGAAGGTGGTGACGTACGGCTGGTCCTGAAATACAGTTGTGCTGAAGGTGGTGGTGTATGGCTGGTCCTGAAATACAGTTGTGCTGAAGGTGATGGTGTACGGCTGGTCCTGAAATACAGTTGTGCTGGAGGTGATGGTGTACGGCTGGTCCTGAAATACAGTTGTGCTGAAGGTGATGGTGTACGGCTGGTCCTGAAATACAGTTGTGCTGAAGGTGATGGCGTACGGCTGGTCCTGTGATCCAGTTGTGCTGGAGGTGGTGGCATACGGCTGGTCCTGAAATACAGTTGTGCTGAAGGTGGTGGCGTACGGCTGGTCCTGTGATCCAGTTGTGCTGGAGGTGGTGGCATACGGCTGGTCCTGAAATACAGTTGTGCTGAAGGTGATGGTGTACGGCTGGTCCTGAAATACAGTTGTGCTGAAGGTGATGGTGTACGGCTGGTCCTGTGATCCAGTTGTGCTGGAGGTGGTGGCATACGGCTGGTCCTGAAATACAGTTGTGCTGAAGGTGGTGGCGTACGGCTGGTCCTGTGATACAGTTGTGCTGAAGGTGATGGTGTACGGCTGGTCCTGTGATCCAGTTGTGCTGGAGGTGGTGGTATACGGCTGGTCCTGAAATACAGTTGTGCTGAAGGTGGTGGCGTACGGCTGGTCCTGTGATACAGTTGTGCTGAAGGTGATGGTGTACGGCTGGTCCTGAAATAGAGTTGTGCTGAAGGTGATGGCGTACGGCTGGTCCTGTGATTCAGTTGTGCTGAAGGTGATGGTGTACAGCTGGTCCTGCGATACAGTTGTGGTGAAGGTGATGGTGTACAGCTGGTCCTGCGATACAGTTGTGGTGAAGGTGATGGTGTACAGCTGGTCCTGCGGTTCACTTGTGATGAGGGTGATAGTGATGTCTGGATGTGCAATACAGTGGTTAAGACAATGTGAAGGTGATGGTGTACAGCTGAAGACAATGACCTATCTGTCTCTCCCACTTGCAAGTGACATTGTACAGCTGGTCTTGCAACACAGTTTGTGGTGAAGGTGATGTTGTACGGCTGGTCCTGCAATACAGTTGTGGTGAAGGCGTTTATGAACAGCTGGTTCTGCTATGGCGCCATCCACTTGTGGTGAGGGTGGTGGTGTCAGACTGGTCTTGCGCTACAGTTGTGCTGAAGGTGCTGTACGTGGTTGTGTATGTGCTGACTGGAGGCACATGGTACTTGTGATGTCACTTGGTGGCTTGCTCTTTCTGCTGTCAGAACAGGTGGTGATCTCTGCAGCTGGTCTCTTTTACCAAAGGGATCAATCTGGTAATAAATAAATTGGCACTTTGTAATTTTTTTTTAAAAGATCTAATGACAACAATAATTTGATGAGGAATGAATACATAAACGAGCAATTAAAAAGTTTCAATTACAGCAAAGGAAGCATGTTCTTAACTGCTGAGTTGTGATACTTAAGTCTCATTAAATTTACATTAAATTTATTTCTTAGCGTGACCTCCACTGAAGAGTTGACCGCCAATAATTTCAGAATGATAAAAGCATGCAGTCAACAAGAGGAAAATCGAAAATTCAAACTCACAACTGCATAAATTAGCCCAGCTGTCCCTCCTACTTGGTTTATGGCTGATCCTGCGATACTTTTGTGGTGAAGGTGATGTTGTATGACTGGTCCTGTGATCCAGTTGTTGTGAAGGTGGGGTGGCACAGCTGATAGTGTGTGAAGGCATTGTGGTTGAACTGTTCCAACATTACACTTCAGGTGATGGTGATGATGTTTGGCTGGTCCTGTGATGCGGTGAAGGTGATGTGGTACAGCTGATCCTGTGTTACAGTTGTAGTACGGGTGCTGGTACACAGCTGGTCCTGTGGTACAGTTGTTGTGAAGGTGAGGATGTATAGCTGGTCCATCAAAACAGCTGTGGGGAAAATATTGTATGGCTGGTACTGTGATACAGTTCTGGTGAAGATGTTGCGGAATAGCTGGTGCTGTGATACAGTTCTGGTGAAGATGATGTGATATAGCTGGTGTGGTGATACAGTTCTTGTATAGGTCACAGTGTACTGCTGGTCCTGCGATGCAATTGTGCTGAAGGTGATGGTGTACAGCTGATCCTGCGATCCAATAGTGTGCTGCGATACAGTTGTGGTGAAGGTGATGGTGTAAGGCTGGGCCTGCAATAGTGTTGTGATGAAGGTGGTGTGGTATAGTGGTTGAGCTTGCTGACTGGAAGTGAAGGCAATCTTGTAGGAATGCCACCACAACTGCTGCACTGCAATGGTCAGTCCTGTTCTGGAGATAAATATCACCTTTTCCAGATTGTGTCTGCAGCCATAAGGTTTGGTCATTACTGTTAGTGTCCTAGGGCGTTTTCACGTTGATCACACCTGTACGAGATGACTACCTTGTCTGATCCACTGACTGCGGAAACTGTGACCTCTGTTTGCTGGAGCCGGTCCTGTGATACAGTTGTGGTGAAGGTGATTGTGTACTGCTGGTACTGCAATACAGTTGTGGTGAAGGTGGTGATGTTCATCTGGTCGTGTGGTACAGCTGTGGTGATGTGGTACTGCTGGTCCTGCAATACAGTTGTGCTGAAGGTGAAGTTGAACAGGTGGTCCTGCAATACAGTTGTGCTGAAGGTGAAGTTGAACAGGTGGTCCTGCGATAGAGTTGTGGTGATTTGGTACTGCTGGACCTGCGATACAGTTGTGCTGAAGGTGAAATTGAACAGGTGGTCCTGCGATAGAGTTCTGGTGACGAGGATCTGATACAGCTGTTCCCCTGATACAGTCATGGTGAAGGTGGAGGTGTACATCTGGTCACGTGGTACAGTTGTAGTTCAGGTGAAGTTGAACAGGTGATCCTGCGATGCAGTTGTGGTGAAGAGGATCTGATACAGCTGTTCCCCTGATACAGTCGAGGTGAAGGGGTAGTGTGCAGCTGGTCCTGCAAATCAGTTGTAAAGATGGGGGTGTATGGCTGGTCCTGTGATACGTCGACGTACAGTTGTGGTGAAGTTGATGTGGTACAGTGGTTTAGCTTGCTGACTGGAAGTGAGGACGATCTTGTACACCTGCCTCTCCAACTGCTGCACTGACTGCGTGGTACCTGGTCCCGCAACTGGTTCACTGACTGGATGGACATGGTACTTGTGATGTCACATGATGGCTTGCTCCTTCTGCCTTCACAACTGGTGGGGATCTCTGCAGCTGGTGTCGTTTACCAAAGAAATCAACCTGAAACAAACAATAATTATGTAATCAGCACTTTGTAAATGTATTCTAAGATCAAGTGACAACAAAGATTTGAATAATTAAGCAAGTATTAAAGGACTGTTTCAGTTATGGCACAAGAACCATGTCCTTGACTGTGAAGTTGTGCTACAGAAGTCTCAGTATATGTAACATTTTCTTTTGTAACTTGACTACCACTGACAAGTTAAAATGAAGATAATACACCTACAATTTCAAAATGATAAAAGCTAATATAAAACAAGGGGAAAATCAAAACAAACTCATAAGTGAAGAAAATAACCCAGCTGTCTCTCCCACTTGCACGGCTGTTCCTGAGATAGACTTGTGGTGAAGCTGATGGTGCATAGCTGGTACTGCAATACGGTTGTGGTGAAGCTGATGGTGTACAGCTGGTACTGAGATACAGTTGTGGTGATGGTGAAGGTGATGGTGTACCGCTGGTTCGGAGATTCAGTCGTGATGAAGGTGATCTGGTGCAGTGTACAGCTGGTCCTGTGATACACTTGTGATGAAGGTGATGTTGCACAGCTGGTCTTGCGATACAGTTCTGTTAACGGTGATGTGGTACTGCTGGTTGTGTAATACAGTTGTGGTGAAGGTGATGGTGTACACCTGCTTCTGAGATTTGGTCGTGGTAAAGGTGATGATGTACAGATGGTCTTGCGATACAGTTGTGGTGAAGGCGATTTGGTACAGATGGTCCTGAGATGCAGTAGTGGTGAAGTTGATTTGGTACAGCTGGTCCTGTGGTACAGTTGTGATGAAGGTGATGTGGTACAGCTGGTCTTGGGATACAGTTGTGGTGAAGGCGATTTGGTACAGTTGTTCCTGCAATATTGTTCTGGTAAAGGTGATGTGGTACTGTGCTGGTCCTGCGAACCAGTTGTGATGAAGGTAACGTGGCAGAGATGTTCCCACGATACAGTGGTGAAGGTGAAGGTGATGTTGTCCTGTAATACAGGTGGAATATGGATGGTCCTGAGATTCAGCTGTGGTGAAGGTGATCTGGTACGACTGGTCCAGCAATACTGTTGTGGTGAAGGTGTTGAGGTAAAGCTCTTCCCGCGATGCCGTTGTGGTGAAGGTGGTGATATGCAGCTGGTCCTGAGATATAGTTCTGGTGATGGTGATGTGGTACTGCTGGTCTTGCAATACAGTTGTGGTTAAAGTAATGATGTACAGCTGGTTCTGAGATTTGACAGTGGTGAAGGTGATGTGGTACTGCTGGTCCTGCGATACAGTTGTGGTGAAGGCGATGGTGTATGGCTGGTCCTGCGATACAGTTGTGGTGCAGGTGATGGTGGATGGCTGGTCCTGCGATACAGTTGTGGTGAAGGTGATGTGGTACTGCTGGTCCTGCGATACAGTTGTGGTGAAGGCGATGGTGTATGGCTGGTCCTGCGATACAGTTGTGGTGAAGGCGATGGTGTATGGCTGGTCCTGCGATACAGTTGTGGTGAAGGCGATGGTGTATGGCTGGTCCTGCGATACAGTTGTGGTGAAGGCGATGGTGTATGGCTGGTCCTGTGATACAGATGTGGTGAAGGTGATGATGTATGGCAGGTCCTGTGATACAGTTGTGGTGAAGGTGATGGTGTATGACTGGTCCTGTGATACAGTTGTGGTGAAGGTGATGAAGTATGGCTGGTCCTGTGATACAGATCGATGTAGTGAAGGTGATGATGTATGGCTGGTCCTGCCTGAATGTTGCTACTGCTGCGGCGGCTATCAATGGCTGTGACAACACACAAAAAAGTCAATTATGTTCAAGTTGTTTGATTTTAACTGAAAGTTAACTGCAATTAGCAATGTCAATTCACACAATCACACAGCTTTCAAACTGGCTTTCAATTTACACAAATGTGATTCCACTTGCGTGGAGGTGCAAAAGCATTTCTCGAGTATTATGCTGGACTCAGATATTCAATGCAATCTGTTCTACTAAAATTCAGTTCCATTCAATTCAAATAAACTTTACTAAAATTCAATTCAATGCAATCCAATCAAACTTTATGATCCCTTAAGGGCAATTTAACGTGATAAAACGTGAAATTGTTTGAGCTATGTCGTCCTGTGCCCTCGAGTCCAAAGCAAGGGAGGCTGCTGGCACAGATTGTCTGAAACTCACATCCAGAAAAAACAAAGTTGTTAGTTATTGAAAACAACTGTAATCAAGCAACAAAAATCCAATGAAAGTAATGATAAATATGTATACCATCACACTTTGTATTATGTTTCTTTATTGTGTGTGGTTCATGTGAAGCAGAATTTGGCATTTTACTTTACACAAAACCCTTTCTGAAATATTTGTATGATGTGTGGAACTGATATCCCAATTATTAAGATATGTACTGCGCCATGGAATAATTATCAGCAGTGGTACACACAAACAGCGTCAGTACATGGTATCCATCTTTTTTTTGTTTTTTTTTATGTGAAAATAAACTAATAAAAGGAGAGAGTGCTCACTGCAGCTATTACTGTTCAGTGGACAATTTACAATCCAAGATGCGACCAACCTGCAATGTCTAAAGCATTCCTTGCAGGTCACGACAGCCTTTCTTGGGTGAAACGTTGATCTGGACACCAGGGAGGGGACTGAGGGAATCTGGAGTGGGCATGGATAAGGAAAATGGGGGAGGAGGGTGGTATAGGGATGGGTGGGGGCAGTGAGGTAGAGTGGCAGAGATTGAAATCAAAAGCGAAAGAGAGAGAGAGAGAGAGAAGGGGGGGTGGGGGGGGGGGGAGGGGGATCCCACCACTCTTTCCCACCAGGCAAAAGCTGCCAGTCATGCCATGTCAGGAAGGTGTCGAATTTGAAATGATTTCTTTTTTTCTTCAGTTTTTTCATGGTCTATGTTGTAACATATCAGTCTAGGCTAGTAAGCTTGTAACACTTACCGGTAAACAGGTTAGGGACCCAGCACTTTCAAAAGCCAAATGAGCAAATGTCAATATACCAGAAAGACATCTTGAATTTAAAGAAATGAAATGAACAAACAATGATGCTGGGCCACTGAAATTTCATTCACCCTTACAAAATTATGATTTTTGTTCTTTCCAACCTTTTTCTTTTTTCGCACTTATCCCCAACTTCAGACTGGCAACGGCTGGTGACCAACTAATATGACTGTGCATGAGAAAACCTGGCTAATGTGCAGAAAATATTTGAAATTTAATTTTTTTTTTAAACTCATCAAACTGCCTGAAATCAGAGACATAGAATATATCTTTCTATTTGTCCACCAAAATTATCCATGTTCACAATGACTTTGTTTCTGACCCAGCCCCCCAAAAGTTACTGTACATGCAACTTTAGCTTGGCTCTCTCATGCTCAGTCACAACTGCAAGCAATGTTTCAGTGATCTGTTTGTAGGTTTAAAGATGCAGCTAAAAATTACAACCAAAACTAACCAAATAAATAAATAAATAAAAACTATACCCACCCATCTAAACACAAACCTCCCACATCTACCCACCCAGTAGACTACATGCTGCTTACACACTACCCACCCGCCCACCCACCCATCCACCATATTCCCAATAAGGAAAAAAATAATAAGAAAATAAAACAAAAGGGACTACAAAACAAAAAAATACAAAAGCCCTCTCTCACCAACACACACTCCTCTCTCTCTCTCCCTTTCACTCACTCATTCACCCAGAGCAGATACATTTACAGAGATGGGGAGCGAGCTCTTGTAGCTGTATACATCCTTGTCTACCAAAGGAACCTGGTCAGGTTTTGAATTTTGAATAACACATTCTCATCTCAATCTAAATTCAAAGTAGTTTCGCTCCAAACAAAATATTCAGATCGGAGACTGATTTCGTACTGGTGTTTCCGAATTTCAAAATTCAGGATTTTGGATTTCCAATTCCAAATACATGTACAGGATTTTGTACTTCAAAACATACACTATAACTTCGAAAGCAAAATTATATTCCATTGTTTCCAAATACATGTACTCAAATGCAGAGTGAAAGATTAATAAAGGAGGTTTTGACAATTACTAGAACAACCAGATTTTTGCCTCCTATCTCTGTTTAATGTCTCTGCTCACAGATGCGCACACACACACACACACACACACACACACACACACACACACACACACACACACACACACACACACACACACACCCCTCCCTCTCTCCCTTTCATTCACACACCTCTCTCTCTCTGTCTCCATTTTAGGTCAGTCAGTCAGTCTGTCTCACACAACATTCTCCCTGTTCCTGGTCATGGTCAGTTGGTCACACACACACACACACACACGCAATCTCTCACGCATGCACACTCTCTCCCTCTCATTGTCTCATGTTGTCAGTTGGTCACACATGCATGCACACTCACTGTATCTTGTCTGAAGTCTGTCAGTCAGCCACACCAGGGATCTTGGTACCAGTATATGATGGTAATCAAAATCCCTGGTGACACACATCCTCTCTTTGTCTCTTGTAGGACGTACGTCAGTTGGTCCCATGTACACAATGTTGTTTAGGTCAGTCAGTCAGTCAGTCACACAAGCACCCACTCTCTCACACACATTCACACGCCTACAACCCCCGGACAAGAAAAGGCGCGCTGGTACGTTAACACATAGACGACTACCTCTACTCCCTCCAGACAAATAACACAACATGAAACACGAGATAGAATAAGAGATGAATGTAAACAAGCAAGCAGTCTTTGTACAAAATCAAATATGGTACATGTACCCAGGATCTGGTTGTCTTAAAATTTAAATGCATCCAAAAAATCCGTTGACCGTTTGAAGCACAAGTTAGCAATTCAAATATGGACCTTTTGCAATTGTATTTGAAATATAGACAAGTGATTTCACAGATTCAAAGGCAACTGAAACCCAAAACATTCTGTATTAAATATGAACTCATGGAAGATTCAATAGACTAAGTGCCTCACACAGACCATGCCTGCTTGATTACAATCTGGAAGTCAGAGAGGAGAGAAAAAAAGAACTGTCAGGGCTTAAAATTACAAAAGTAAAATTTTCAGAAAAACTCAAACGAGTCCTCAGAAGCCAAATGGGAAAATAAAGTTGTTGTGGAAAAAGAACGAAAAACAAATTTTGTTAAATTTTGCATCAATTTCAAGTTTCCAGAAAAGGACATGTTAATTTAGAATAAATTTCAATTGTTCTCAGTTTCCATGAATTTCTGCAGTTTTAAAGAGGTTTGGAAGCCCTGACAGGGGAAGAGTAACAAATAAACAAAGCCCAAAGTAAAACATAGGTTCTGGGTATCCTGATAAACCCAAACCCTTGTCCCACCCCCCTCCCCCAAAGTCTATGGCCCTAACCTAAGCTTCCATCTTTCTTTGGACAACCTCCCTCCCTGAAAAGTCTGTAAGCCTGAACTTTCTTTCCCTCCCCCCCCCCCAAATTTGTGGCCATGAACTCCCCCCCCCCCCAAAAAAAAAAAAAAGGAATAAAAAATAAAATAAAATAAAATAAAATTTAAAAAAATAAAGGAATAAAATAATAAAGACAGAAACAAAATATTTTTTTTCAAAATTGAGAAAAATAAAAAAAATAAAAAAATAAATAAATGAAATTAAATTAAATAAATACAATAAAAATAGATCAATAATAATGAAAAATAAATAAATAACAATTCAATAAATCAATCAATCAATAAATAAATGAATAAATAAATATATATAAATGAGCCAGGATACCAAACACAAACCTATGTTTTAGTTTGGCCTCAACACAAGACACCCACGGATCCTACTATTAGCCAGAAACACACTGGAAATACCACGGCACCAGAAACACCAGGTTTAAGATTAGCAACCAATGTTTAAAGGAGTTTTCTCAAATCCCACATAATTTGTTTGCCAATAGTATCATTTTCCCTTTAATATAATCTTACTGATGGAAGAGGAACCAAGCTACTGGTACAAGCTACTTTTTTCCCAGGTTGAATAATCAGTTTGAAGTGGAAGACTGCAGAAAACTCCTTTATGAAATTATTTTAAAAAAAAACAAGGGTTAGCATTGGGGTCATTATTTTAAACCTTAGTTTGGTGCCCTATACACACACTCTTTCCAAAGCATGCTCACACACACACGTGCACCTAGACGGGCGGGCGCACACACACACACACTCATGCGCCAGCCAGTGCGCACACACACACACACACACACACGCGCACTCACACCTGTGTGTGTGTGCACAAATGCATGTGCACACACACACACACACATCCCTGCCTATTGGTGTTTCTGGTGGTATTTCCAACATGATCTGGGTAATACTAGGATCCCCCGCCCCCTACTGCCCCTAACACACAATCATTGGCCATAGACAACAAGATTACAGCGAATTAACTAGGAGAGAAAAACTCTCCGGAAAAAAACTATTGTTAGAGTGTTAGAGAAGGAGAAGGAGGAAGAGGTACAAAGCAAATATTAGTGAGCAAGTTGCTGATCATGCAAGGGGTGAGTTTTGTTGTTGCTGTTGGTGGTTTTTTTGTTTTCATGCAGAGTGGAGGAGGAGGAGGAAAAGGAAAAGGAATAAAACAAGCATGCTGTGAGAAAATGTTGAACACATTGCATGCAGTTAGACAACTGAAATGAACCTAGTGGAAATTAGCAAGACTTGAGCACATGCAGTGGGAAACCATTGAACACAATACCCTATCAATTTATCATGCAATTAGACAATTCAAATGAGGAAATGACCAGTGGAAAGTAAGACTAGACACAGTGTGAACACAGAAAACCTACTGAGGGGTGAGTTCCTGGGTTTTTTTTTTTTTTTTTTCCCTTCCAGGCCAAAATGCTTCAAGATTTTTTCTTCAAAACAACAAGAAAAAAAACAGGCTAAAGTGACAAGGAAAGCATTTTTAAAATTGAAATTTTGAAATATGAATAGTGAAATTTGAAATACAAATTTTGAAATAATTATGTATTATGAAATAAAAAATCTTTCATGACAAACTTTAAAAAATGATTTTGAAAAACTAATTTTGAAATTCTGACCCCCCCCCCCCCCCCAAAAAAAAAAAAAACGAACAAAGGAAGCCCCTCAAAACCAAAAAAAAAAAATCCGAACATGTGCAAATATAAATCAGCATATGTATTATATATACAGAAATGTTCCAGCCACTTTAGCATGTTTTTTCAGAAGAAGAAAAACCTGTTGCACTTTTCCTGCTGAAAAGGTTCACTTTTCTGCAGAAATCTTGCAACAATGCATCTTAATGGAAAAACAGTTAGAAAAAACAAAAACCAACCACATGCACGCTAAGTTTTTCAGCCGTTCAGAAACTGCTGAAAAACTCCCTATAAAAACTGTAATCTTGTCATATTCTATGACCAATGATAATTACCAGCGCGCCGGAGGGGGGTTGGGGCGTGGGCTCTCCCCCAGTGGGGCAGCACACGCGCGCACACCAGGGTGCACCGGGGTGTGCCATCCCATGGTTTCTCCCAGCACACCACCTCGCTGCGAGAGGGAGGCCGCCACTGGCCAGACCTCCCCGCCGCCCCCGGTCAGCCCCCTCTCCCTTCCTTCCCGCTCCTCTGCCTTCCCCAGCATCCACACTCTGGGTCGATCCTGGTGGCCCACCTTCCCCATTGCCTCGCAACCAGTGGAACCATGCCCCACCAGTGGAAGGAATCAGCGCTGCAGTTGTGCCGCGCTGACTTGACAGCAACAGAGTCCCTAGTCCCCCAGAAAGGGGACTTTTGGGTTGTGCACCCCTTTCCAGGGTTCCAGCATTCCTTTCATCCAGTATATGTGTGCACGACGGCCTAATTGTACTACCAGACAACTCACAAAGGCATTGCTGTAGTTTACTGCACATTCCACTCAGCACTAAAGCCGTACCACATATACTGTCAAGGGTCGATGAATGAGAGAGGTAACCATCCCCGCCGGATAGGATGCCTTACCTCTCTCGTATCATCGACCCCTAACAGTATATGAGACAGCGGTGCAGAGTGCATGTGCAGTAAATCTACAGCAATGACTTTATGAGCATGCACCAGATTGTGCTGGAGACAGTGAGTTCAAGACAAGCATCATATACTTTTACTGCACATAACGTTCCTGGGAATCTTTTGTAGGCTTTGGGAGCCCGCCCTCACACCCACTTGCAGGGGCTTCATTTCCGTGTAGCTACATACTGCAACACCCCTTGTTTGCACGGTCTAGACAAATGTGGTCACAAGGTAGAAACAAATTCCCCTCAATTTGGAAATTTAAAAAAAATGAATCAGTCTATGAGTATGCCTGATGTCGGACCATGCATATGAAGCCCTGCACTTTGCAGAGGGGACACGTTAGAAAAAAGATAAGTACTAAATTGTTACGTGTGAATTCGCTCTTCAGAAGAACATTTTTCTTTAATTAAAAAGCATCAACAGTACCCCCCCCCCCCCAAAAAAAAGTAACACCTGCAAGCCGCATCTAAGCAGATATACATATATGCATAAATATTTGGTGTAGTGAACTGGGGGAGAGGGGACGGGGTGGTTTGGGAGTTTAACATCCTTTGCAACATGTCCAGGTGATATCAAAGACAGGGAAAGGAGGAAAGGCCAGCACAACTATCTGGCCCCAGCCAGGATTGGTGTAGTGAACGAGGTGTGAGAGTGAAACAAGTGGTGCAAAGAATAAACAGGTCTTCAAGAAGCCTTGACAAAAGAGAGAGAAAAGCAACAACAGCAAAAACAAATTCCCACTCTGAATAGTGACAACTGCTTATCATACAGCACATGTGACCAAGACACATGTACACACTTAAAATATCTTTCAGATTTCCTGCTAACTCTTCATGTGTGTCAAATACATAGTGTGAGTAGTATTTTTTCATGTTTGAATCTGAGTTTCCGTCAACCCAATACATGTACTGCCCCCCCCCCCCCCCCCTTTTTTTTTTTTTTTTTTTTTTTTTTGCACCTGAACTCCGTACAATGGTCCTTCAGTAGAATTCCTCCCCGGTCATGAGTGGAATCCACGAAGGTCACAGAAGCCAGGGCAATTTCTGCTATGCCCAATTTTTTTTCACCTGAGCTCCATGCGATGGCTCTCCAGTGGAATTCCTCCCCGGTCATGAGTGGAATCCATGAAGGTCGCAGAAGCCAGGGCAATTTCTGCTATGCCCAATTTTTTTTTTACCTGAACTCCATGCGATGGCCCTCCAGTGGAATTCCTCCCCGGTCATGAGTGGAATCCACGGAGGTCGCAGAAGCCATGGCAATATCTGTTATACCCCTTTTTTTTTCCTTTTTTTTTTTTGTGCCTGAACTCCATGCAATGGTCCTCCAGTAGAATTCCTCCCCGGTCATGAGTGGAATCCATGAAGGTCGCAGAAGCCAGGGCAATTTCTGCTATGCCCAATTTTTTTTTTACCTGAACTCCATGCGATGGCCCTCCAGTGGAATTCCTCCCCGGTCATGAGTGGAATCCACGGAGGTCGCAGAAGCCATGGCAATATCTGTTATACCCCTTTTTTTTTTCCTTTTTTTTTTTTGTGCCTGAACTCCATGCAATGGTCCTCCAGTAGAATTCCTCCCCGGTCATGAGTGGAATCCACGAAGGTCGCAGGAGCCAGGGCAATTTCTGTTATGCCCCCTTTTTAATTTTTTTTTTTTTTTTTTTTGCACCTGAACATGCGATGGTCCTCCAGTAGTATTCCTCCCCGGTTATGAGTGGAATCCACGGAAGTCGCAGAATGCAGGGCAAATTCTGTTATGGACAATGATAAGGGCAAACCTGAGTTGATTGTGGTGCAAGCATTGTAACTAGAAACACTACCTGGAACTTGGCAGTTGTGGAACACAAGTCCATTTTGTAGTAAGGTAGTGGTGAGGCAACTAAAAATGTGACATATATGTGTGTTACACATTCCACTCAGCACTGAAACTGTACCACATACTGTCAAGGGTTGATGAATGAGAGAGGTAACCACCGTCGCCGGATAGGATGCCTTACCTCTCTCGTATCATCGACTACTAACAGTACCACCTGGAACCTTGCTGTAATGGAATGAAAGTCCATTTTGTAGTACGGTAGTGAGGCAACTAAAACTGTGATGTATGTCTCTGTGTGTTGCACATTGCACTCAGCACTACAGCTGTACCACATACTGTCAAGGGTTGATGAATGAGAGAGGTAACCATCCTCGCCGGATAGGAAGCCTTACCTCTCTCGTATCATCGACTACTAACAGTACCACCTGGAACCTTGCAGTAATGGAGCTAGAGTTCATTTTGAAGTAAAGTAGTGAAGAAAATGAAAATATGTGTGTGTTGGCGCGGGTGTGTGTGTTTTGGTGTATGTGGCTGTGTGCACGTTTGAGAGGTAGGCGGGGGCAGTTTCCCCTGATCTTGGGAAGATATTGCAACTGAACAGACCATACCTCACACCAGAAACCACTACAGACAGTGGATGTTGTAAAAATCTTCTGTCGCACCCATGTGCACAGGACAAAGTAAGTTGTATTGGCCTAATGCCCGCTGGCAACAAATAATCATTGCAGAACATGCTAAGAGTTTGTGGGGGTTTTTTTAGCAGGAGGATGGGGCAGACAGGGGGGGGGGGGGGGATCCATGGATGCTGACCCACACAACAAGGAGACAAAACAATGAACTGTCTTTGAATTGTGCAGACGAGAACAGATAATGCAAAGCAATTACCAAAGTGAGGAGCACTGCGGAAATGTCTTCTGATAAACGCCACAGCAGTGTAGTCCACACCAAATTCAGTGTAGCAAGGTAGGTGTCAGAGAGCAAAAAAAAACACCAAGAACCTCAGCAGGAGTGAAAAGACATAATCTTTTTAGCATGGTATACCAAAGACGAGAAAGTATGTCATATTGGCCTGATGTCTGCTGGCAACGGCTGACCATTGTAGAACAGTACAGATTATTTTTTTAGGGAAGGGGTGGGGTGAGGTGGGGGGCCTTGGAGAGGGAAGTGGAAGGGGGATGAATAGGCTGTTTAGTGTGTGTGTGTCGGGGGAAGGGGGGGAGGGGTATCTGTGCTCCCGTGCACTTCCTTTATTTAAAAATATTTTTCCTTTTTTTTCGTTTTTAAGCTAGCTGTAGTGCAGCTGCACATCCGGGGTTTTGTGGGAGTTGTCTTCTTAAATTCCTTTCCCCTTTTTTCAAACAGCATCTTACATCACACACACATTGAGCTTTTTTATTTTTAAAATTTGTGTCCCCTCTTTACTTTTGAGGACTAATTTGGTTAGTCCCCAAAAGTCTCCCAAGCGAACAAAAGTTTTCCCAGTGTAAAAGTAATGATGCTTGTGATGAAATCACCTCTCAAGCAAAATCTGGCTGTCTGATACACAACTAGACCAAAATTGTGCACACATATACTTTCAGAAAGAAATACTAGAACCTGAAAAGGAGTGCGGCCCCAAAGCCCCTTTCTGGGAGAAAAGGGAATCTGTCACCGCCAAGCCAGACAGCAGAACCACAGTACTGAAACCTTCCACTAATGGGACATGCCTCCACGGTCACGAGACAAGGGGAGGAATGGACCTACCAGAATCGCCCAGGTGTGGTGCTGGGGGGCAGAGGATCCCGGGGGGTCTGCCGGGGGTCGGACAGGGAGACTGACCAGTGCACGGCCTACCCTCACGCGGCGAGGTGGAGTGCTGGGAGCTACCATGAGATGGCGCACCCTGGCACACCCCGGTGCGCGTGCGTGTGCTGCCCCACTGGGGGCTAGCCCACGCCCCTACCCCCCTCTTAAACGAACAAACAACATATAATAATTGGAAATATATAAAAAAAAGGGCTGCATCTTTGAACCTACAACCAGATAAGTGCACAGTTTATTCTGACGCACAGGTCACCTTCAGTATAACATGGTCCCTACAGCCTGAAGAAAAATAAGGCAAAAGGAAAAACTTAACAAAAACCTAAAAAAAAAACTCAACTTCAACCCCCTTTGTATGCCCATGATATATTAAGAAAAATTACTTCTGATACGTATGTCATACTGAAGGTGACCCCAGAAGTTTAATGTTACAGATACACTGAATTCCAAACAAAAACAAGCACCATTTCCATCAAAAACATTTTCTGGTTCTGAAATTGTTTAATTTAGAAAAAAAAAAAAGTTTCCACAAAAACTTTCTGATTTTCTGAAGTATTTGAACATCAAATAAATCTTTTTCATTTCTGAAACCAAAAGATAGCCTGAAGAAAAAATAATTTTGAAAAGGAGGGAAAGCTGTACAGCTCAGAGACAGACAGAGATAGAAAACAGGCTGTTGGAGCTGCCTATATCCTGCACCAGTGACATGATCACTTTTTGAATTTCAAAAACACTCAAACTTACACAAGAAGACAGGAATTCAAAATGCATTTTTGTCAGAGGATATAAAGTAACAAATAAATACTTTTTTGATGAATTAAACAATGAAGCACCAGTACCATAAATTAAACTACAGAATTATCAGAATGGCAATTAAACTTTCAGTAAAATAATTACTGAGACCTCCCACAAATACATGGTGGTTTTTTGGTGCGGTTTTTGCAGTTCTATTATTTTAAATGTGAAGGAGTACATAAAACAGATTTCTGTTGCTGTTGTTGTTTTATGTTAATGATTTTCAAACTTGGTACTGGAATCTCAGGTGCTTTCGTCTACTATCTCTGTCATGTCTCTGGTTCTGTGTACGCATTTCTACAAAATGCTCAACTCTCCAAGTGTAAGTCAGAATAAACTGTGCACACCCCTGAAACATCGCTTGCACATCTGCTGTGAAGGAAAATTCTGCAAAGAAATAAGCCAGTCCATTGGGTTAAAATAAAAACCTATGTTTAGGGTATCCCTAATATCCCCTTCTTTGCACATTTTTTCTCCAAACCAAAACAAATATTCACCTCCAGATACACAATAAAAAGTTATGAACAAGGAAAGTAGGACGTTATCCAAGAGCATCCAAACTACTAAAAAATAAAAATAAAAATAAAAAAACAAAATAAAAGCATCCCACCCCAACCCAATCCCTTAATTTTAGGAAAATACCCCAAAAGATCATAAATTTGAAGTTCATGCCCATCCCAATCTGTTAGTATGCCTTTGACATGAAAATATGAAACATTAGCCACAAAAAAAAAAAAGAAAAAAAAAGGAACTAAATGAAAATGGACTGGTTTATTTGTACTATTTCAATGGAATTTTCAATTAATTTCAAAGATTGTATCAGAGCCAAAGAGATACAATGACAATCAGATGGGAAATAAAACCGCGAAAAGGAACCGTTCTGCTGATTATCATTATGGTAAAGGGTCTAAGCACCATCAATTTGATAAGTACTCATGATAACTTATTTACAATGGACGTTTTCCAAAGCCAAAACATTGACATGTGGGTCTTACATTTTTGATGATGAAGTTTTTTTTTTTGTTTTTTTTTTTTCAACTTTCAGGTAAAAAAAATAATGCAGAATGTTTCTTCACAACAGATGAGTGCAGCACCAAACAACAGTGAAAGGCCATTACAGAACATGATGCAATTTTTTCCTACCTGCCAAATGTGTAATGGCCTACACGCAAATTTTATGATATAACCAAAACAAACAAAAGAATTTGTTTTCGAATAGACCAATGAACATTTTTTTTTCATATTGAGAATAAACAAACTTTCTTCATAAAACAGATAAATTTATGCAGTTCCTAGAACACTGACCTATTGGTGCTGCACTGCCCACTGACGTCAGGTCTGAATACATCAGACGTGATATCAGAGGCCCTACTGGGGACAGGATGGGATGTGACTGCAATGGTAGAAGAAAATAACAGAATAGAACAGGAGACAGGAAGAAAGGAGACGGAGGGGTGGGGAGGTAGGGATTGGGGTGGACAGGGACTGGAAGGGGTAGGGGGTTGGGATGGGAGGTGGGATGGGAAGGATCGCTGGCGTCCGGTGACTGATCTGTGGTACATTAAACAGAACATGGAACACAATGTAAATATGTCACAACGTAAATTCAATATACATGTATATGCAAATGACACAAAGTGCAGCATTCCCTGAGCATTTAATCTAAAGTAATGCATCTAAGGGTAACGTGAAAAAATTTACTTAAGTGTGCAAACGGTGATGCCAAATATCAAACTCACGCAGTCCAGCAGCAGCAGCAGGTGTAGTCTAGTGGTGTGGCCAATCTCCAGGGATACTCCGGTGGTGTGGCACGTCTCCAGCAGTAATCCAGAGGTGTGGTGAATCTTCAGGGGTACTCCAGTGGCGTGGCCCATCTCAGACTCCTGATATCAGAAATACACTCTTTGGCTTACTGACTAGCATGTAGTTGCAATGCCTGTATGTAAATGAGAGGTATTATGATGAAAACTGTTTGTGTGCAGGATATTTGACTATGGCTTACCAGGTGACGGCAATCTGCATGGCCCATCTCCAGGTGTCGTCCAGTGGTGTGGTCCATCTCCAGGTGTCATCTGGCGGTGAGGTCCATCTCCAGGTGTCATCCGGCAGTGTGGTCCATCCTCAGCTGTCGTCCTGCAGTGTGATCCTCTCCAGGTGTCATCAGGCGGTGTGGTCCATATCTCCAGCAGTCGCGTGGCCCATCTCTAACTCCTGAATCAGAAATACATACGTTGGCTTACTGACTTGCACCCAGTAGAATGCCTGGGGAAGGGGAAAGGGGTGCACAGGAGGGGGTGGGGGTGGGGGGGAAGCAGCATTATGCTGGAAACTTTTTGTATATATAGCATATTTGACTGTGGCTTACCTGGGTATGTCCATCTGCATAACCCATCTCCAGGTGTCATCCGGCCGTGTGGTCCTCTTCAGGTGTCATCCGGCGGTGTGGTCCATCCCCATCTGATGTCTGGTGGTGTGGTCGTCTCCAGTTGTCGTCCGGTGGTGTGGTCCATCTCCAATGGCGTGGCCCATCTCTGCCTCCTGAATCAGAAATACACACTTTGGCTTACTGACTTGCATCTAACAGCAATGCCAGGGAAGGGACGGGGGATGATGGGGGGTGGAGTGCGGGTGGGGGACTAGTGACATATAATGAAAACTATTTGTGTCCAGCATATTTGACTGTGGCTTACAGGGTGATGTCCATCTGAATGGTCCATCTCCAGGTGTTGTCCACTGGTGTGGTCCATCCCCATCTGGTGTCCGGCAGTGTGGTCCTCTCCAGGTGTCGTCCGGTGGTGTGGTCCTCTCCAGGTGTCATTCGGTGGTGTGGTCCATCTCCAGCTGTCATCACACGATGTGGTCCATCTCCAGTGGCGTGGCCCATCTCCGACTACTGAATCAGAAATACATACTTTGGCTTACTGACTTGCATCTAACAGCAATGAAAGGGGAAGGGGGGGGGGAATATGATGAAAACTATTTGTGTCCAGCATATTTGACTGTGGCTTACCGGGTGATGTCCATGTGAATAGTCCATCTTCAGGTGTTGTTCAGCGGTGTGGTCCAGCTGATGTCCGGCGGTGTAGTCCTCTCCAAGTGTCGTCCAGCGGTGTGGTCCCTCTCCAGGTGTCGTACGGCGGTGTGGTCCATCTCCAGGTGTCGTACGGCGGTGTGGTCCATCTCCAGGTGTCGTACGGCGGTGTGGTCCATCTCCAGGTGTCGTACGGCGGTGTGGTCCATCTCCGACTCCTGAATCAGAAATACATACTTTGGCTTATTGACAAGCATCTAACAGCAATGCCAGGAAGGGAGGGGGGATGGTCGGGGGGTGGGGGGACATGATGAAAACTATTTGTGTCCAGCATATTTGACTGTGCCTTACCAGGTGCTGTCCATCCGAATGGCCCATCTCCAAGTGTCGTCCAGCGGTGTGGTCCATCCCCAGCTGATATCCGGCAGTATGGTCCTATCCAGGTGTCATCCGGCAGTGTGGTCCATCTCCAGTGGCGCAGCCCATCTCCGACTCCTGAATCAGAAATACATACTTTGGCTTACTGACTTGCATCTAACAGCAGTGCAAGGGGGAAGTGGGGGGGGGGGGGGGGGGGGGGGGGGGGTAGCGGCATATGATGAAAACTATTTGTGTCCAGCATATTTGGCTGTGGCTTACCGGGTGATGTCCGTCCGAATGGCCCATCTCCAGGTGTCGTCCAGCGGTGTGGTCCCTCTCCAGGTGTCGTCCGGCGGTGTGGTCCATCTCCAGGTGTCGTCCAGCGGTGTGGCCCCTCTCCAGGTGTCGTCCGGCGGTGTGGCCCCTCTCCAGGTGTCGTCCGGCGGTGTGGCCCCTCTCCAGGTGTCGTCCGACGGTGTGGTCCATCTCCAGGTGTCGTCCGGCGGTGTGGTCCATCTCCGACTCCTGAATCAGAAATACATACTTTGGCTTATTGACTTGCATCTAACAGCAATGCCAGGAAGAGAGGGGGGATGGTGCGGGGGGGGGGGGGGGGGGGGGGTGTAGTGGCATATGATGATAACTATTTGTGTCCAGCATATTTGACTGTGCCTTACCGGGTGATGTCCATCCGAACGGCCCATCTCCAGGTGTGGTCCGGCGGTGTGGTCCATCCCCAGGTGTGGTCCGGCGGTGTGGTCCATCCCCAGGTGTGGTCCGGCGGTGTGGTCCATCCCCAGGTGTCGTCCGGCGGTGTGGTCCATCCCCAGGTGTCGTCCAGCGGTGTGGTCCATCTCCAATAGCCTGGCCCACCTCCAGCTCCTGAATCAGAAATACACACTTGCATCTAATATCAGAAAGGAGGGGTGAGGGGGGGGGGGGAGGCGTAGGGGCATTATGATGAAAACTTTCTGTGCACAGCATATTTGATTGTGGCTTACCAGGTGATTGTCCATCTGGATGGCATCTCCAGGTGTCGTCCATCTCCAGGTGTCCTCCAGGGCTGTGGTCCACCTCCAGGCGTCTTCCAGCAGCACGGTTCATCTCCATCGTCCATCCAGCTGGTCCCTCGGGTAGTCCCCCCTGTGGTCATGCGCTGTCCTCCATCAGGTCTGAAAACATGAGTCCATTTGAGACTACGAGATATGCATTGTCAACATCATACATCAAATTTAGCATATTTTGCCCAGAATGAGAAAAACAAATCTAAATGCTTTTAACAAAAGGAAATCACACTTCATAAACAGGATATTATGCTGCTCATCAAACTGTAAGTGATTTTGTTGTTATTGTTCTTGTTGTCATCATTGTTGGTTGCCAAGCACTAAATGGGCAAAATATCCTGTGAAGAGGAAAGAAAATCACAGTTAAACACTCACCCCTCAGAGGTTGCTTCTCTTCATTTTCGTCGTATCTGTCCCTCTAGCAGTCCGACCCTCAGTCCGGGGGCTGTCCAGGCCATGGTCCCACGTCCTATAGAAACAATTAACAGAAACAATGCAGTCAGAACTAAAAACGCAAGAGCAGGCTTTCAGTTTTTACTATCAGTGTTTTCCACGGACATAAATAGTCAAAGCTACCCCTGAAAGAAAGTACCTAGAACCTTCATGTGGACATGCAGCTGAAGTAACCTGTAATTACAAAAGCAGGTCACTGGTTTAATTTGAAAGCACCAAACAAAAACTGGGAGTGTTAGACAGTTTTGTCTATAAGAAAGGTTTAATTGTTAGAAACACAGATACTGTGAGGAAAAATGGAGAACACAGTCAAGCACTCACCCCTCAGAGGCTGCCTCTCTTCATGTTTGTAGTATCCATCCCTCCAGTGGTCCAGCCCTCAGTCCAGTGGTCGCCCAGGCTGCAGTCCAACGTCCTACAGAATACAGCAGCAAGATGCAGTAAAACTGAGTACACCAGTCTAAACATTCAATATGCATGACAGCTTTCAGTGCTTGTTGGTGGACCTTAAACCAGTCACAGTTACTCTTAAACTTGAAAGAAATTGAGAGAGCCTGGCACTGAAACTAATGTGGTAGTATAAGCAGCTCCCTTTCTTAATTACAAACCACACACAAAAAACAACACCACAGGAGTATCAGAACAGTTACATTAGTGAGAAGATTTGACAAACACTAATTGTGTACAGAGGAAAGATTATCACACTCACCCCTCAGATATCTTCTCTCTGGATTCTTGTGCTGTCTATCCATCACGTGCTCCATCCCTCAGTCCAGTGGTCACCCGGGCCGCAGTCCCTGTCCTACAGAAACAATGGAAGCAGTAAGATGTAAACAGAGCTGGGAACACAACCATATATAATCAATCTTACAAAAAATTTCATCATATCCCATGGAAAGAACTAACATTTACCATCCACAGCTGCATCCTAAACTGGGCGTGGCAGGGGCCTCCGGAGGTCCATCTTCTTTCTTGCTGTACCCTACCTAACCTTGTGGACTTTCCGCCAAGTATGCCACTATTTGTGAAACAATTTTTCCAAAGCTAATCGTGAAACACTGTGCATTGATGTCGCCCATAGAACATGCCATGCACTTAAGTTTAAGGGGGACTACCTAATTCACAGCACAAAGCAGGTGTCGGACACATCCAACCCGACAGACTGTTTACAAGCCAAATACATGTGAATAAAACAGGACCAAAACCGTGACTGTCCCAAAGCCACTCTGACCTCATTTTCAACCTCGTTTAACAACAATGGCT
Organism: Batillaria attramentaria; assembly: GCA_018292915.2. Taxonomy (NCBI): domain Eukaryota; kingdom Metazoa; phylum Mollusca; class Gastropoda; family Batillariidae; genus Batillaria; species Batillaria attramentaria. The sequence continues at coordinate 29,160 of JACVVK020000595.1, forward strand.
GCTGATGTACATGTTACATTTCCTAGCAAAATGTAACAAAAATACACCAAACAGTTTACTAATTTTACATAAGTGCCTGAACTAAGGCCAAAATCAAGGCACAGCACAGTCTGTCCCATGCACACCAGCATGAAGTTGACGGCCACCTGGGCGCTTTCTCTTACAACGCCTGCTAGTTTTAAGTTAGTCCCTACCTGCCTGAAGTTTTAGCCTACAATTTTGTCATGCAATAATGCATGAGAAAAACAGCATATTCACGAAAGGCACATATGCTGCTACTGGCATACTGACAGACATTATTGTGGTCACTCGTCAGTTTCCGTATCTCACCCAAAAAAATGTGTTTAGGTTACGCGCAGGGAAGTGGAGACCGGGTCTTAGCATACAGCATGGGGTCCACCTACAGAGCTATAGCATGGACTTCGCAGAACTACTGGGGTTGGCGTCACCAGCGTGTTTCCCTCCCGTAAGTGCCAAGGCGAGTGCCTACGACCGAGAGCGTCGCCACTGACAGAGCAATCAGAGAGGCATAAGTAGATCAACCCTACAATCAAGCGGACACCTCGAGGGCCCTGTCCTCAGGTTGTCATTGCCGGGCGGGCCATGAAACTCATGCAAAGTTTCACACCTGCAAACAAAAGTATACATAAAAACTTAGCGTGCAAGAATATGATACATATGTACTAACATGTTGACCAGCACAGCTCCACGTGTCTCTGGAAAAAGAAAAAGACAATCACTTGATTTCCATCTGGTTTCCTACAAACGAAACATGTGGCCAACAGAGCATACAACAACATAATATCAGTGTATTTCTAATTATATATATATATATAATTAGAAATACACTGATATATATATATACACACATATAATTAGAAATACAGTGATATTATATACTGTATATGTCCAAGAATCTTCTCCAACAATCCAGTTGAAACATTTATTTGACATTTGTACCCAGTGACAATGTGCCATAGGCTTCTATGAAAAACGGTTCAAAGCTACTACCTGTAACTACAAGTCTGACCGACACAAAAGACAGCCCAATGACCTCTCCTTTTTTAAACTGCCAATAAGTGACGGGTTTATATGCACATACCAAGTGCAAAACTATGCAAAGGTAAGGGGCAAGACGTATGTCAACTAAACTTTAGCCAAGTGGAGAAATGAATATCAGGCTTGAAGCTACCCACTGTGTAGTGCATGCACGTGATGAATGATGATGAATAATGCATACATCACATTACATCATCACTTTCCTACATAACACACGAGGAAAGAGCAACAGTCCCCATCAATGATCATGGTTATAATGTAGCCCCCCTCCCCCCCCACCCCCCCCCCACACACCAAAAAAAAGCGCACCGTTCAACAATGATGTGAATGGTACCAGTTAATAAGCTCTGCAGTTCAGGTAGGCATAATCAGCACCACGATGGTGTTACAGCCTTATCATGTCAGTTAAACTCGAAATGAACCACTGCAAGGCTCACACACCGCAGGACACACCCATCAGTGTCTGTGCAAACTTTATATGATGCACTGTGGGTTCTTTGAAAACGGTGCTTTGTAAACTTCAAGTTAACTCAATCATTTTCAAACATATACTGAAAACACATCCTCTCTGGACTTTCTAATTATTTCTGGCATAATTATTTTTCAGAGCGTATAGACGTGACATCTCACTGACTAATGGTACATGTATACTATAAAAAAAAAATATAAAAAAAATTAGAAAAAACAACGCAAATGGTGAGGCCCAAATTGAGAACCACCAACACAGTGGATCCCAATAAACCTTCACTGCCGGGCTAAAACTCAGATACTGATACTCAAACCTTGCTACTGGTGAAATGGATGTCGCAACACGGAGAACTTGCTGCTGGTATACTATACACTGGTACCACTCCAATCTCAAAATTGAGCAACTAACGGTACGGTTAGCTTGGACAAGCACTGCGAAAAAATGTACAGCAGCCAAGAAAGGCGTGCTAAATTTGGGTCTTCAAAAACGGCACGGTCTGCACGGTACAACCTGCACTGACCGGCAACATTTACCCGCCGTGGGGTGGGGGCATTAGGTACAAAGCGCATACTCGAGCAGGCGCGAAGGGTGTGCTTGGAGGTGGGTGGGGATGTAGGGAAAACTGATTTGCGAAAATGCAACCTTTACTGAATCTGTGCATTTTTTGTGTTTTTTTGTTGTTTGTTTGTTTGTTTGTTTGTTTGTTTGTTTTGCATTTTGTTAGTTTCTCTCCATCGCAAGAGCCCCAGTCATAACTGATTGTGCAGCACCGGCACGCAGTTAATTTAATCTCATCACTGAGGACCCCATCATTTAAAGCCCAACGTCACTGAACGTCAAGCAGAGGCTGTAACGCCACAGCTGGTTTAATATAAAGACAATCCCGACTTGGATCATTGATCTTAATTTGCCAGTTTGCAGGCAAACTCACGTACCAATAGTGATTCAGGTCAGTGCCGGGTGACTTTACTATGAGTTGGGTGGGTGTTTGGGGGTTTAACGTCCCTCTCCACCACGTAAGGGGTGATATCAAAGGCGGAGCAACGAGACTTGAAAAAGGACTGGCACTACTATTTGGCCGGCTCCAGACGGGATTCGAACTCACTACTCAGTCCGTCGGGCACTGAGAGTACAACGCTCTACCATTCGGTTTTCCCCGGCTCTCAGACCTTTACTATGAGATTTGGGCCCGCATAAGTCTTCAGTAATTTAAAAAAAAAAAAAAAAAAAATGATAACAACACACTGCCTCAGCCATTTCAATTTAAACCGTCCTGATTTAATGAGCAGCTAGACTAGTCAGTGACTGAGGGTCAACCAACCTTGACAACGACTATGAATTTTGTGCACCCCCACCCTCCCGCCCCCCCTTTCCCTTCCTCACCTCAGCCGGAGCTACAACTGGATTTATCCATCATTAATTATGACGTATACAAAACCAACAACAAAAGCAAAAGAGAACGGAGCAACTCGACTCAGCCTACAGCTCTGCTGCCGTCACAGTGAAAGACCTCAAGATTTCAAGTTAGGAAACCATGCGTAAACCCAGATCTGTCGAGGCTAATGAGACAAAAAAACTACATACACTGTGCCAATGTTCCACACCGTGTTGTCTCAGGACTTTTTTTCTAAATAAATTAGGAAAAAAAATCTGTCTTTTGCGGTGTGGGTGGGTGGGTGTTTGGGACTTTAACGTCCTTTTCCACCACATAAGGGTGATATCAAAGACGGGGCAACGAGAAAAAAGGCCCAGCACAAATATTTGGCCCCAGCCGGCTGGATTCGAACTCACTGACGACCGAGCATTGAAAATCCAACGCTCTACCATTCGGCCACCCCGGTTCCCCCTGTCATTTGCACTGATATACCTACTGGCGTACCTTCCCTTCTATCGTAGGTCTAGCGCATCATATGCCGAGCCGTAAGCATGTCGGTAGAAACTGCCATAGAATTCAACAAGCAAGCAATCACTTGCACGACCAAAAATAAACCTGGGTGTCCAGGCATATACCAAACTTCAAACATTCACTCGGCAGAATCAAAACTTTGGACCGGTGATTGACCCGTGAGCGCATAGACTGACACCACGACAATTAGCTTGATGTTAGTTAAGACTTTTTAGTTTAATGAGCTTTGACAAAATCACTCATTTCAAGTATACAAACAGTGACTGTTTTCTACGAGCGGCGGCCGTTGACGGTCCTACTAATTACCGAAACAACCGAAAACGACCGAAAACAACTCTTAATACGGATTAGAACGCGGTTAAAACATAGAAATAACAACACACAAACATTATTTAAGGTGAAAAAGAGGCCTTAAAAAGCTAAAAAGATACAATGATAAAGAAAAAAACGTGACAATGCAGAAAATAACCAGTCCGGACCAGAGTCGCTTCCCCTTGGGAGACACGTTCATTTCGTCCTGATTTTCTCTTGGAGTGAATAAGTACTTTTTTTTTCCTTTTAACTAGTTCAAGGCCTCTTTTTTCACCTTTAATCATGGTTATGTGTTGTTATTTCTATGTTTTAGCCTGTTGTTCTACCCGTATTTAGAGTTGTTTCGGTCGTTTTCGGTAATTAGTAGGACCCGCAGCGTGATAGTGTCAGTGTAAACACTGAACACCGACCGTAGTTAGTGAGCGGAGCAGCGTACGCAAGTTACACACATCAGACGCGCTGATCATGGTGACTGACTGACAACTGACAAGTGTTACCGATCCCATCGTGAAAACCGGCCGGCTGAAATACCGCACTGCACGTGCAATACAGTTTAGGTTCATGCTGCAAAGTGTCACAGGGCTCCTTGTACAAGTCCCATCATGGTGTCAGCCGACTGGGTCACGATTTGTAGTGTCAACAAAATGGCGTATCACTGACGATCCGGCAGTCACGGCGTGTGGCATCTCAGTCATAACAAGGCTCGAGTAGCCCCGCGTACACCGCTTGCCGCAATCAGTGCCAGGAAAATACAGATCGTTACTCCAATTAAGTGTAGTCGGTGACCAGCGATTGTCAACAACTGTCGCGAAAAAACAAATGGGAGACGGGAAAAGGAGGAGGGGGGGGGGGGCTGTACAACCTGAGAAGCCGCAAAACCCTTGGTTCATCCACTCCCATATTCCACTACTGAACTTGTGTCGACTATCGCACCATCGAAGTGACTTTTGAACGAAATAATGATGTTGCTACCCACCACAATTCACGTCAAGAGTCCGGCATTACTGACAAATGCGACAGGTGGGTACAGTTCCCCGCCATTTTGAATGGAGAATTGACTCCGGCACTAGCCTACTAACAGGCTATGATGAGGAAGCTGCTGATTTTGCAATCAAAACTGATAATTATCCGTTTCAAATCATCGGGGGGAAAAAACTAAAGAAAACGTCCGATGCAGCCGCTTACTGAATCCCTGGCTATAATATTATCCTTCACCAGTCCAATAACCGTAAAACCTGTTTGAAAACTTCTATTTCACATGATCTTAACTAAGTTGAAACACAACAGGCACAGCACAACACACACACGTCCTCACCAGCTAAGACCCGAGACTCAAAAGAGCCCGCTGCAAGATGGGGACTTCTCGAGGATTTGGGGACTCGTTCAAAACTGAGCACAGGGGTGAGCAAGTTGTTTAATGCAAAACTATTTTGATCATTGACAGCGCGGATTTGAGATAAAATAAAAGATTTCAAAAGAGAATGACTTGGCAGGATTTTCAGTTTAGATCTGGATAGGTGTAACTGGGCAAAACAGAAAAGAAAAAGTAAACTGAGCCATGCACCCTCTACCCCCACCCCCACCCCCAACCCTGCCTCCCTCTTCTGGTTTTGGCATGTCCCTATGAATTCTACCGTAGAGGGATAAGGCAAAATAGACGAGGCACGGCGACGGACGAACGTGGCTCACTGTTGTCGCCCTACACATTGTGTGTGTGTGAGCACTAATCACTGTATCAGTGTATGCACTGTGTACTATCACCGCCTCTATCATTGTCACAAAGAAGAGAAACTGTCGTCTGCTCAAATATTTTGCACGTACGCTCCGGGGGCAGTAGTGTTTCGACTGACAACACACCTGACCCAAACTGTTCTGAATTAATATCGCCAAAGGAAACAGTGTAATTTTAATGGAGTTTAAAACAATGGCACACTGTTCGCGTCTCGCTGTCTCAGTTTCTAACGATGAATCCCGGCAACACTGAACAAAAACAACAACAACAACAACAAAAACAACAACAAAAAACAGACACACACGCACCACTGACCATCCACCCTGACAACAGAAACACTGACTGAAACTTTGTCGAATAAAGTTAAGAGCGGCTTATGAAGCTGTCAGCGAAAGAAAATTTATTCTCCATTTCACGGCATTTATAATTTTAGAATAATATTTGGGTGTTCTGTTCCTACTCCCCCCCCCCCCCCCCCCAGTCTTGGGCTTCACTGACGTCCCTCTTCACGAAGGGAGCCGGGATGGCCGAATGGTAGAGCGTTGGACTTCTAATGCTCGGGTCGTGAGTTCGTATCCCGGCTGGGGCCAAATATACTGTATAATTATATACTGTAGAAACCAGCCTGATATATCTGCTCAGTAACAAACTGGGTTGTCGCCTTTTCCCACAATATACGGGTGATATTTAAGACGGGAAACGAGAAAAAACACAAATATTTGGCCCCAGCCAGGAATTAAATTCACGACGGACCCGAGCATTGGAAGTCCAATTTTCGCATCTGCAAAAAGATTTTCAACAAAAGTAAAATGAAAAAGTACGCTATATTTGCAATCGGCATCCGATTGACAAAGCATGACCAGATTAACGTGACTGTAATGGTGAAAGTGATGACGACATAAGGTAGCCGTACTACAAACTTTGACGGCACAAACCGGCGTACAACGTCATGATCATGATGATGGTGATACACACAGGAAACAGTAGTATCCACACGAAACTAGAAAGAAAAAACAAACAACAACAAGCAACAATAACAACAAAACACACACACCACACATCACACACACACACACACACATATATATATATATATATAGAATAGGAACAAAGGCGTTACTAAAGCCGAAAACATGCGCTCAATCAATATATATATAGGGGAAGTAAGTAAAGCTGAGAGCGCTCCCTAGATCTAGGAGATGTGTGCATTGTATGCCAGTGGACAAGTCCGCCTTGTCCTATATTGGCTACAAGCCACAGTGGAGGGGGGGGGGGGGGGGAGAAATCTACCATCCTACCGCTGAAACGTCTAACAGATCTAAGGGTATCTCACCATTCATAGGGCCCCCATTCCCCTCCCACCGGGAGGGAAAAATGGTCGGTACAACCAAGGCCATATGAATTGGTGATTTTAGCCGCTCACGACCATGGTTTCGGGTCAATGGGACCCTCATCAGGTGAGCATGCGGCGATACCCACGAGGGCTGCAGCGTCCAACCAGCACTAAAAGGCTGCCCCAGAATAATCTGGTGCGTCTCCAGTACTAGCAGACGTCGCTACCCTATATATATATATTGTGCATTTTTTTTTGCAAGCCCAGCTACTGTGTCAACCTTAGTTCTGAAGTTATGCAATCGCCGCAGGGTAGGCATGACAGTGTTGGAAACGCCAGCGTGAAGGATAAAGGCGACAATTGATGATCACACGCATGATGGCCTTGACTACACACCGTCTACTTGTATTACCACCAGGGACACCAGCCACCATCATCTTACTTACTTACTTAGGCCCCTGGCTCCAAGTGGAGCATAGACCATCGACAACCCTTCGCCATCGCACTCTGTTCTGGGCTATTCTTGCTACTCCAGTCCAGTTGGTCCCCTGCTTATATAGCTCTGCCTCGGTGTCCCGCCTCCAGCTGTTGCGAGGCCGGGCCTCTCCTCCTTTCCTTGTGCTGGCTTTTCATCGTTGCCCCGTCTTTGATATCCCTATGTGGAGGAAAAAGACTTAAATCTCCCAAACACCCTCTCTTCCTTTCCCCTGCGGGTTCCATGTCAGGGCTTGGCGTGTGGTGCTAGATGCTGGCTTCCTGGGGGTGTGTCCAATCCAGCCCCACTTCCTCCGCAGGATCTGCTTAGCCACTGGTTCCTGCCCCGCTCGCTCCCACAGCTCTTCGTTCCGGATCCTCTCTGGTCATCGGATGTTGAAGATGCGCCTCAGACAAGCCACCATCATGGGAGACGGAAAACATTGAAGTGACACGCCGGCTGCACCTCAGTGACTGCCCGGCAGAAATGGTCCAACTGAGGATGATGATTATGCAAATGACAGGGACACCTTGGTTGGCACGTTGACAGCTAATTTGAGTCGTTGTTGCTGTGTCCATGTTTGTCATAAGACTTTGACTGACGAGGAAACTCTGGCTGAAAGTCACTTATAAGTTACACAAGTTACACATGTGACAACTGATTTGATTCATGTTGTTATTATTGTAATGTATGTATCGGTGACATGAAGGACGTATTACCTGGATCGTGTTAATCAAAACTGTATCAGGTGAACACATAAAACCTTCCCTGTACATTGATTTTAAAAAGTGGTGGTAACTTGATTGCATCGTGCTGTTTCATTGTGTTATCACAGCTGTGTCAGGAAAACACGCATTAAAAAAATCATGTTTTCCTGTATTGACTTGGATCAGTACCGACAGCCGTACCTATTACTAATTTACTACTGACGCAAGATTTAGCTCCATTCGCAGCGACTGGTGTAAACATCATTGTTGTTCCTGTTTGTGTATGTGTGTTTTGCTCTCAGACTCATTTGATTTTGTTTGTCCAGTTTGTTCACCCTCGTGACAGCC
>JACVVK020000595.1:42500-147500 GCA_018292915.2 Batillaria attramentaria
CCGCTACTCACAGCGCGGCTACAGCGCAGCTTGTCATCTGGACGAACCCTTTAGAATGGTAGTTCGGTGGTGCGAAATAGTGTTGACTGGACAAATGGCAACGACAGTGGCAGGTTGAAAACTATTTTTTCTCTCTCTCTTTTTTTTTTTTTGGAACCTCAGTTATAGGCCCGCTTCAAGCCACAAAAAAATTAAACGTTTCTTGATTCTGTGTTTTATTATTTCTTTTTTTAACTTGGTTGAGCGTACCGTCTTCACTGGTTCTGAATGCAACACAACAATTTATCTATGGTTGATGGACATGTGACAAATGAACAAAAAAAAAAAAAAAAAAAAAGTTGAAAACTACAAACATGTGAATTACCCACGTGGAAGGAGAGTAACTTATGCAGTTACCGTAAGGAGCGTAACTGTAATGCCCTGTAATTACCGTAAGGAGCGTAACTGTAATGCCTGTAATTACCGTAAGGAGCGTAACTGTAATGCCCTGTAATTACCGTAAGGAGCGTAACTGTAATGCCCTGTAATTACCGTAAGGAGCGTAACTGTAATGCCCGTCTCAAAACAAAACTAGTATGGCATTATCGTATCTGCAATTTGTCTAGGTCACTTTTGAATCTCCCAGGCTAAATTATGCCGAAGAGGGTTATTGATTTTTGTACAGAATTCTGTAAAAAGTCGGCGGTTTAATTTTTCTTTTGAATCACAAGTATGCGAAGAAAGACAACGTCCTGAGCGGACATCTATGTACCTTGAACTTGTAGGGGACGTTAAAACCGTTGAAGGCAGCCAGGACATCATCGCTGGACAGATCTCCGCGGATGTCGTAAATCAGGAACTCATCCTGTGCGGGAATGGATTCGACCAGGTCAATCAATTCATTGGGCATAACGTAAGGCATCAGTGCGCATGACAGGAAGGCCGTGAACATAAGCAACATCTTGAAAACTGCGGCGTCCAATACAGAGTAAGCTTTCTGAGTGGCGAAAATGTGTTTGGAGTAGAAAGAGTGTTTTGTCAGCTGAAACATAAAACATAACAGTACTACTGCTGGTGTTTGTAACGTCTACATGATACAGTGAAAAGATATGGGATAAACTAACTGTGAATTTAAGACCGAAGAAAGTGCTGGCTGGTTGTATAGGGGTTTAACGTCACATAATGGTGGGCAACGAAGAAAAAGCCAGCACAAATGTTGGGCTCCGTGTCGGTATTCGAACACAAGGAAATGAACCATTAGCAAGTAGCAAAATAGTTTATCTTCTTATGATGGATAAAGAAAAGAAATAAAGTATAGTTTCCATATTGTTTCCATCTTCGTCGAGTTCCATGAAAAGCTGGTAAAATTCCTCAACACGTGTTTCACAAACATTTCGTTTATTTACAGCACAATAAGTCCAGATTGTGAGTATTTTGCACCAGTTGGCGTTTGACATTACCTTGTGTGCTTGTCGCTGTCGGCGAGTCGTCAGCGTGTGTGGGGAGGTTGTTGCTGCAGCTGCACATCCAGTGTCATGGAAGAATTAATATGCCTAGTTTTTTGGAGGGGTGTGTGTGTGTGTGTGGGAGGGGTGGTTAAGGAGGGGGGAGGCGTAGAAATGGGCAATGTACGTATTATTATTATTATTGTATTAACCATTTCGCTGCCACGCTCACAAAATTTCACGAATCACACATGTAGCCTCACTTTCAAACTTGTTGAAATTCCAGTCGTTCGAGGGGAGGGAAATGGGCAAAGTATTATTATTATTATTATTCATTTCGCTGCCACGCTCACAAAATTTCACAAACCACACATGTAGCCTCACTTTCAAACTTGTTGAAATTCTAGTCGTTCGAGGGAGGGACATCCGAGTGGTAGAGCACCGGTTTTTTAATGCTGGGATCATGAGTTCGAGTCTCGGCTGGGGCCAAATATTTGTGCTGGTCTTTTTCTCGTTGCCCCGTCTGTGATATCACCCACATGTGGCGGAAAAAAAGAACCTTATTATAACCAAAGTTGTTCGAGTGGCTGTAAAAACGTCTCTAGGGGTGGGGGTAGACACCATATTATCTGTGAGTGACCAAAACGTTGTGTGTGGCATTGAAAGGGTTAAGGTTGAACTTACAGCAGAGGACAAGGCCAAGCAGGTGGAGGGGGGGGGGGGTAGGTATTTTGTAACAGTGTAACAGTGACAGGAAGATTGAATTTCCTAAGGGTCCGTGTGGGGGGGGGGGGGTTCACATTAAAACTGCATTTATAAATGACTGCGTTCCAGCTGAATTGATTCTTGTTGTTATTGTATTCATGTATATCTGGGGTGACATCAAATGGTGTATCCCTTAGATTGTGTTAATCAAACCTGCATCAGGTAAACACCATAAAACTGTCCCTGTATATTGATTTTTAAAAAGTGGTGGTAACTTGATCGCATCGTGCTGTTTCATGTGTTATCACAGCTGTGTCAGGAAAACATGCAGAATAATGAACATGTTGTACCAGTATTGATTGGCCATGTTTATTTGGGAGACTCACCAAACCGTGACTAACAGCCGAGCATACAAATTCTGTAGCGCCTCTAGAAATGTAAATAGAAGCACACACAGTACTACCGGGTAATTCTGGTACCAAATGATAGATCAGACTTTGGCGCATCCAGGGCTAGTTTGTCCGGTGAATGCACGCAGGCAAACATGTTCAACTGTATATTATACTATTCTAGGTTAGTGTTCGGGAGTAGGGCCGTAGGTGTAGTTGGAAGGAGGTGACGGAAAAGAAAGCTGTAGCCCAGGGCCCAGTTTGTCACCTCCCGAGAACTTGGTCAGCCAGCCACTCTCTCGCACCGACCAGTCAGGCGCGGGCAAGACTTGGCTGCATCTCATTAAAAAGCAGTCAAAAAGTCATGGCGTGCACATGCTATTAAATGATCTTGGTCTGTCGTATTTTGGGTTACAACGTCAAAATGTTAATTATTCTATTGACCAATTCAAAAAAATAGTGAAGCAGAGATTGCGCGACCAGTATTTGCAAGCTTGGAAACAGGAAGTGGTTGAAAATAATGTATGTATAACATACAGATTGTTTAAAGAAAATTTTGGGTTTGAAGAATATTTGATAAAAATCTCTGTTGCTGCACGGCGAAACCTCCTGAATTTTAGACTTAGCACTGAATCACAAACTGCCAGTTCAACACCAGAGACTACTAGGAATACCAAGGAATGAAAGAGTACGTTCACTCTGTGAAAAAAAAAAGAGATAGGGGACGACTTTTAATAATTATTCAATTGCCCACACCCGCTAATAAAAGAAAGCTTGTTACCAAAATATTACCACTCCCACCCGGCTAATGTCATGAAAATGCACACTTTAATGAATAAAAAGAACAAAGTACAACTACTGAAACTGTAACGCTTTATAACAGTAATATTCAAATTCTTTGGATTTGTGACTTTCTTCGCTCATCGGTCAGTCAACTCATATTGTAAAATGTAATACTGTTTTTATCATGTCTGAGTTGCTCGTAACTTGGGCATATTTTCCAGCTGCTGCACTATGCACCATACCAGTAATGTTTATGTTCTTAATGTTTGTGTATGTGTGCGAGAAATGTGTAGTCAGTGAGGGCGATGTTGATTATGATGTATGTACATACTGACATAGCCGCCCGCGGTGATATAATTTTGACTGTATCGTGGCTTTAAAAGCCCCTTGGGCTCAGAGCCGGCAATAAAAAATCTTCTTGGCAAATCTTCTTTTCGGCCGGATAGGCCTTCCTCTTGACACGTGTTCGACTCAGCGTAGCCTATATATATACTAGATTTTGTTAATATACACGTCACGACGCAAGATTAAGTTTAGCTCCATACGCAGCGATTGGTGTAAACATTGTTGTTCCTGTGTGTGTGTGTGTGTGTGTGTGTGTGTGTGTGTGTGTGTGTGTGTGTGTGTGTGTGTGTGTGTGTGTGTGTGTGTGTGTGTGTGTTTGCTTTTACAATCTTTTTTTATTTTGTTCGTTCAGTTTGTTCACCCTCATGACAGCAGCCGCGTCCGGCCTGACCAGGTAAAGTGTGGAGGCTAAAAGACATAAACAAAGGTCGGCATTGAGGAATACACTATTTACTGAAATAATCCAGGCAGGTTTATTGTATTGCTGTATTACAGAATCGAATTTGACTTTGCAGTCCGCGACATCGTCGGCCACGGTTCGTACATATTCACGTTACCGCCATGTGTTGTGTCGAAGGTTGGGGCGAGGTGTGGGTCAGTAGATGTTGACGAGCGGTGTGGTGACCATTATTGTCTGATATGGGCCACTGAAGACGATATCTCCTTCCACGTTCATACGACCGAAAATATAGGAAGGGAGAGATACGAAGACAAAACCCTTAAGTAATCACACACACACACACACACACACACACACACACACACACACACACACACACACACACACACACACACACACACACACACACACACACAATACGTGGACAAAGCCGGTTTACACAGTCAGTCCAGCTAGTAGTATCATAGTCCTCCGACTGATCCATCGCCAATGGTCGGCAACTGAGGATGACATCAGTGATAACTTGAATTATGCAAATGACAGGGACACCTTGATTGGGACGTTGACAGCTAATTTGAGTCGTCAGTTATTGCTGTGTCCATGTTTGTCATAATGGCCATGTCACACGAGAGGGCAAAAACACTTGAAAACATTGTTTTCAGATGTTTTGCTGCGAAACAACGTGTTTTGTCGTGCGACATACTTCACAACAATGTTTTAAAAACATGTTTTGATCGTGTTTTCAGTTTTAGAGCCTGCCCTAAAATCCGAAAACATGTTTTGTGTTTCAAACCAATGAAAGCCGCCGTGCGAATTGTCAAGTGACACCTTCCCGTCTACGCACTCTACGCATGTTTCGATGTTGTTTCGCAAAACATGTTTTCACGTGTGTCATGTATTGTTTCGGAAAGCATGTTTCGGGCGTTTTGCCTTTCAAAACATGTTTATAAAACATGTTTTAGGAAAACATGTTTTCCGTGTGACATCGCGTCTTATGATGTGGATGATTACACGGCCGGCACCGCAGGTGCCGTAGTTCCCGGGCCTGGTTAATGCCGGGATATTTATGACAGGAAGCGTGGAATGCGGCCCTGTCCCGCAGTCCCAAACCACATGGACCTCCATAGCATCATCTTACTTTCATCCTCATCTCCATCATCATGCATAATAAAAATTGTCCAAGCCGGCTTCCGAGTCCTCCGTGGTTCCACCCATGACCTGGGAGGAACACCACTGGAGCTGGCAAAGAGTTGGGGCAGCAAAAAAAAACTACAAACACCAAAGTACCAAATCTGGCTTGATGATGGACAACGAAAAGGCCTTTCCAGACCCCGTAGCTGATTAAAACTGACAATATGATTTTAGGACCGAACGTTCGTGTAAATAAAGGGAGGCAACGTATCATTTCTTGTACTCAGGTGTCATTTCGAAGTTACTTCCCCTGAGTGAATAAGGAACGGGAATCAATTTCTTGTGCTGTAAATGACCACACATCTGAGGCTTTACCACTCTACTTCTTTTATGGCACTTGCAATGGTTTGCTGCAGAGCGGCGGACACTGAGCTCTGTCCACTGAGTTAGTGTCGCTCAGTTGGAATAGTTCGCCTGTTAAGGGGGTGCAAATGTCACAGTATACCACTGCACGGCCATGCACAGGAAGGGCAAAAAGTAAACTCCAGTTGTCCACTATAACGGGGCGACTGTATCCCGCAACGCGGGAGGGGGTGCAAATGTTCTCCGGGGTCTGGCGAGGTGAAGTCACTTTGCCGCTGACTTCGTTCTAGGCTTTATGCGCAACAACAGAATTGACTGACTGGTATACTGACATTTGCACCCCCCTAACGGGCGAACTATACCAACTGGGAGTTAGTGATTACAGTTGTTACAGCTGTTATTTTACCAGTTTTTGGTACTAACATACGTCAGTTGTTAGGTGTACATGTACCTGGTATGATCACGTTGATATATTCAATCAGTATGCACATACCGTCTGATGTGTGCATGGTAGATCTGTGTGTCAGTGCATGTATACATAGTGTATGTATGTGCATAATAGGTGCTGGAGCAGTACCGCAACAATTAATTCACTGAGACGGAAGGGTCTCAAAGATCATAGTCACCAGTAATGCAGAACATACCTAGTACATGAGGCCAAGAAGTCAAGCCATCACTGACTGATTATGGTTAGTCAGTGTGGGTGGCAACAAACAACAAAAGCAAACACAACATTATTTATTTTGTGTCTGTTATGAGTTGTTGCCAACATCCCTGGTATGAGACACATCAGTACAGTACTGTACGTATATACTGACACTGACTGAATATATCATCAGTGAATTTATTCAAAACAATAGCAAACAAGAAAACAAAAGCCCCCCCCCCCCCCCCGCCCCCTTGTGTGCTTGCCGTTAAAAAAATCAATTTTAAATACTAACCGCAAGGGTTGTCGATCGGCGCAAAGCGAACTAAACCCTTTCTGGCCAAGTAACGGGAGCATGTCACGTGACCACGCGCCCACCTGGTTGCATGGCATGCACAATGGCGGTAAGTTTCAAGGAGAAGAAACTAAACTTGTATTGACGCCTGATCGGTGGGAAAAGCGTGCTTTCCGTAAATTCTGTCGTTGTATCCAACGAAAAAAGATAACAGCACTTCATTCCGAGTGCATAATTGACACGTGAAGCCTGGTGTGCGCGTGGATCAGTCGGCTGCTTCGTCCTGTGGACGCGCTTGGGCATGAATTTTGTCGTCTGCTACTGTTGCACGGCACCGCCTTTCTCCTCGCATACGTTCTCGTTTGGTGCTTTGAATGAAAACTGATGTGTTTGTCTTTTTGTTGAATATTTCCCGCTCATTGCTGCTCCCGCGTGCTTCAGTACTCAGCACATTAATACAGTTTCACCAAAATGTATTTGTCAGCTATTGATCAGTAACCAATGCTCGCATGCGACTCGCCGGAAAAGCCGCGTTTGTAACGTGGGAGGCAGAATCGAATGCGATCTTCGATTAGACATTTCAGTCTTCTGTTAAAATAAGGCATTTAATCATAGCATGTCGATCGGCCTGGCTAAAGGCTGCGGACTTTTTTTTTGGGGGGGGGGGGGGGGCAGTGTGGCAGGTCCCCTAAAAGGGTTTGATTTGGACAGATTATACATGTGCGAAAGATGAAGATGATATTAATATTTTTTGTTCTTTGTCTGTTGCAGAGCAGTGGCTTTGCAGTTATTCCACCAGCCTGATTTCTACACTAATGAAATAACTTTTTTTTTCTTTTTTTTTTTTTCAAATCAGATATCCA
The DNA here is from genome assembly GCA_018292915.2 of Batillaria attramentaria. Taxonomy (NCBI): domain Eukaryota; kingdom Metazoa; phylum Mollusca; class Gastropoda; family Batillariidae; genus Batillaria; species Batillaria attramentaria. The sequence goes on from JACVVK020000595.1 coordinate 49,845, forward strand.
CCATGCATAAACAGTCAAGTTGACAACCATAGTGGTAAAGTTAGCACAGTATAGATGGCTCATCAGCATAATGATAAAAAACATGGGCACGTGAAAATGTCCACGCTTCAAGTTGCATGATCAAAGTAAGCAGCAAGGTATGGTTTGATCACCAGCTGCTTCTGCCAGTGCTTATTAAAATATTCAGTGACCACCATTACCATATAAAACCTAGTGTATGGAAATGATGACATCATTGGACCAATAATGTGGACAACGGAAGACACAGACCCCTTGAAGTGGAGGTTCTACCATGCTACACACCGCCCTGACCGCGCAACCCTTGATGCGGAGGAAGCCCAGACTGCGGCTGCCTTTGATCCTGGTTACAACGACAGCCTCCAGGTAAGTCATTATACATCATTATTGTTACATGCATGTACTGACACTGAACAGATGCCAGTGTCCTACACACACAAACTTATGGGCTATTTTACAGGCAAGAATCCGTTTATGTGCAACGTATTTGAGTGATAGCACCAGCTATGGCATCGATAGACAGGCACATATATGGCTACGGTTGTTTCAAGCATCCTGCAAGTGTTTGAGACCGTTCCAAGCCCCCCACTTTGAAACTTATGAGTTATGAGTTGAAAGGAGAATGACACCCCACCAGTGATGTACAACCAAACAGGCCTTTTCTGCCCAGCAAAGTGATGTTTGGCAATTAAGTCACTATCATTTGCCTGTGTACTTACCCTGTTTGATTGGTGCGTTAGGCTCATGTCACTTGGGAGTAGTTTTAGTCAGAACAAACATCTTACTTAATTAGGCCCCTGGCTCCAAGTGGAGCATAGGCCATCGACAACCCTTCACCATCGCACTCTATTCTGGGCTATTCTTGCCACTCCAGTCCAGTTGGTCCCTTGCTTACATAGCTCTGCCTCAGTGTCCCGCCTCCAGCTGTTGCGAGGCCGGCCTCTCTTCCTTTTCCCCTGCGGGTTCCATGTCAAGGCTTGGCGTGTGGTACTGGATGCTGGCTTCCTGAGGGTGTGTCCAATCCAGCCCCACTTCCTCTGCAGGATCTGCTTGGCCACTGCTTCCTGTCCCGCTTGAACAAACCATCAAACATGGCATTTTCTCTGTTTCTTGTGTGACTTATGGCTACATCATGCCTTTGCCCTAATTTTCCCAGGGTGTGTTTTGATCTGTTTTCAGGGGCTGGGATAGCCAAATGGTAGAGTGTTGGACTCTCAGTGCTCGGGTCGTGAGTTTGAATCCCGGCCGGGTCGAGATATTTGTTGTGACCTTTTTCTCGTTGCCCCGTCTTTGATATCACCATTTCGTGGTGGAAAAGGATGTTAAACTCCCAAACACCCACCCTTAAGCTGTTTTCCATGCTGACTTGAAGGAAAATGTCTCGCGTTTGTAATGAGGCTTACCAGACATATTATAACTGAGTCATTCAGTATACACGTACCTGGTTACTGACTCCAGGGTTATGTCCTTCCTCACTGCTTCCCCTCTCTGCTTGTTTGATTTCAGGATTAAAGGTGAGAGGGTTATTACTCGCGTCTGCTCACTGAATGTACAGACCGTGTAGGCAGACAGGGTATATTGTATTACAGCCAGTGGTCCAATTAAACCTAGCACTGTCAGTACAAGTCAAGTGTATCAGGTCTCATAACAAATTTTTGTGCAAACATGATTGTACTGTTGCTTGGGTCTGCTGGTGAGTGCTGTTTTCATGTCAGCTTTCATCAAGTGTGTGTGTGTTTGTATGTGTACCTGTGTGTGTGTGTGTGTGTATGTGTGTGTGTGTGTGTGTGTGTGTGTGTGTGTGTGTGTGTGTGTGTGATCTGAGAGAGAGAGAGACTGACTGACTGACTGACTGAAACGTTTATTTCAGGATAAAGACTTGTAGGCATGGTCTGCCTATCTTACAAGCTGTCCTGCTAATCTAGGAACACTAAAAAAAATAAAGGCTAACATGACAACAAAAAGTATACCAGGCACAAAGGGAGTAAATCTAATAAGAAAATAGAAAGAAAAAAAAACATGCAAAGATACAAAGAAGCGCAGTAAATTCAAAGGAAACACATCAGAAAATAGAGAGAGAGAGAGAGTAGCATAGTTCTTTATTACATTAACATACAATGAATATCACTGACATAAAAAGTAAAGATGCAGAGAAACATAGATAACACCTGTTTCATGTGCAAAATCACACACACACACACACACACACACACACACACACACACACACATGCACGAACACACACACACACACACACACACACAGAGGAAGCGAGTGACAAAGGTATTTTTGACCTGGCCTTTATTTTCACTGTACATTCAAACTGATTGGGTGAGAGGTCCCTGCTGTGTTAGCTGTAAACAAACAAGACTGAGAAACCTGTGAGGTTTCCAGGCGCCAGTCGCCATGCCCGGACGACGCGACAATCACTTTTCCTTCTAACAAAGCATAATTGGAGAAGATATCCACACCCTCTCCTGGAGGCAATGGAGAGTCCAAAATCAGCACTGTGCCTTATACGTAGGCAGTGCTGAAGTGCTTGGCCAGCTCTCAGAGGACTGTATTGATAGAAGTAAGGACAGAAAGGAAATGTGATAGTGAAACAAGGCATTCTTCTTTCGCCTGTGACCAGCTAGATTGTGATCAGCAGGCGGCACTTATGTAGAGACATCCTTTGATCAGTTTTCGCTAGCCAGAGCAGTTTTCACGCGAAGTCCTAATCTGACTTCAGAAGTATGTGAAGAGTTTATTTTTTTTTTATGATTGTAAGAGTTGATCAGGTAATCTTGATATGAGTTTGAAAGGGTGTGTGTGTGTGTGTGTGTGTGTGTGTGTGTGTGTGTGTGTGTGTGTGTGTGTGTGTGTGTGTGAGAGAGAGAGAGAGAGAGAGAGAGAGAGAGAGGCTGAAAAGTTTGTGATTATTTTGTCTACTTGCTTGTCTTGAATGTGAACATGCGTGATTCACTTTACACATGTTCCAATTCACACATTTGCTAAATTACATAGAAACCAGGAAGATTTCAATAGAATATTGACGTGTTTGTACAATTCCAGCGCAAGCGTACGTACCCTATTTTATCTCCAATGCTTCACTTCGCATTGTAACTGCCGGCTTATCTCCAACCATGGAAGACTGAATAATACAGTACGCGTCCCGCTGAATACGCACAGCTCGATAGAGGAAACACTGCATTTGCTGGGTCCCTGAAATGCAAATGACTCTTTTGTTGGGGACGTAAAAAGCTCCGTGAATGGAGAGAACGTCATTGTGGTTGTTGTTAAATGCAAAAACGTGCTGAGTGTCCTGCTTGGGACGGTAACATAGGCCGTGCTTTGATATTTACTACGGGGGTTCCCTTATGCATTTATTGCGTTTTTACGCGGGTAACATTATAGTATCTTGCTATGTTCTAAGTAGATTTAGCAGTGCTTATTTCAGGATTTACAGGTGTTTTTTGGACACAGTTACAATGTGCAGGTTGTTTTTGTTTTTTTTTGTTTGTTGTTTGTTTGTTTGGTTTTTTTTTTTTTGGGGGGGGGGTGGTGGTTGTTTTTTGTTTGTTGTTTTTTTGGGTTTTTTTTTTTTTGTTGGGGGGGGGGGGGATGTGGGGTGGGCTGTTACAGGGGAGGGGTGTTGAAAGGTTTTTAAACATCAGGACATGTAAAACATATTTCTGTACCAGTTTGTAGAACTTAATCAGAGGCTTTGCTTTTTGCTTTGATACACCGTACACGTGCTCATTGTGGAACTGTCTTCACGGTGGAGCAGAGTCTGAAAGCCTAAAGCTAAAGTTGAAAGGAAAAAGGTTCTGTGCACGTGAAGTGGAGTATATTCAGTGAAGGAAACCGTTCTCGTGAAAAGAGCAAACGATAATCATGAAGTTTCCTGGTGTATTGTCTTATGTCCTTGAGAATTTGTGTGTTTAGGAAGCAGGGTACAGTAATTCAAGCTGAATTCCTGCTTCTTATGCATGTGATATTTCCTCTTCTTTTGCGTTTGATGTCTAGCAGTGCTAGTATATATCCATAGTTTTGGTGGCGACCAGGAAATCCGTTCCACTGTCCGTTGGAGTTCGTCGTCAGGTCCCCACAGCATGGTACCTGTGGCTGTGTCGGTTGGCCAAATGATCGGCGAAGCATTTCTAGAAGTGGGCAGAGTTGGAGCATGTGGTGCTGGAATTTCTGTTTCAGACTGGGGAATGTTCAGTCATTTGGCAATTTTCAGCCAAATTTTCTATCCTTTCAGAAAAAAAATCTAAGTTTCAGCCAAGGAAGGAATGGGGGTGGGGGGGGGGTGCAGACACAGTAATGTATCATGAAAAATGTAATGCCATGTGGGACAGTCCAACTTCATTTTGAAGATGTGTATGTCAGTACCAAGGCAGTATTTTAGTTTTGGGGGCCAGGAGAGGCTACTAAAAATGCTTAAATGTGGTGGTGGTGTTTTTTTCGGTTTTTTTTTTCATTGGGGCATTTCCCCATGGTCCCCAAGCAGGGCACTGCCTCTGTCTAAGTTTCAGTCTTCACCCCCCCCCCCTCCTCCGCAATTCCTGATGTTTAGTATCCAAATTAGCACGTATCATTCAGTATAGTTCACATGCGTACGCTGGGATGGCTCCGTCCGCCCGCAGTTTTCATCAAACTGCAGCTTCTAGTTCGCTCACACCACATTCGTCGGAAATCTAATTAGTGTTACCACAAGTCTCCAATCGGATATTTCCCTCGCAAAAACGGGAGCTAAATCTCGTCACGGTCGGTAACCTTCAACAGTTTCCTCCGTCCCTAATTTGCCGGGCCCGTCACCAGCGCTGGAAGCACGTGTCAAAAGATCGATTCGTTCCACTGGGCCGCCGAGTGCTGACGGCAAAAGACGGGGCGACAGCCAGGTAACGGCTCTCCGCTCCCGTACTGCAGGCGTGCCTTGTCTTGCTAGCATTGGGGGACCGGGGGGACATACATTTTACACGCTTGTTGATACCAGCGTTCATGCAGCAGCTCCGTCTTTGGGACGTTACAGCGCTGGTTTTTAGTTATTTTCCTTCACGGCGGTATCAGGGCTGGCTTACAATTTTCGCCCTGGTGAGAAGGGAGGGACAACAAGCCAGATTATGTTGGTCTTACACCGTGTGGAGCTGGCAGGAACTGGAGTGAATGGACGGGTGAAATCTTAGCAGACGGTGTAGTGAGGAGTTAGAGGTTCCAGTCGCCGGTCGGACGGTGAAGGTGTGAGAAGGGGAGTTCGATTTTTGGGGACGTGTGCCGCTGATGCCAGTTGTGTTTGTTTAGGGCCGTCGATTAGTGGGGAGTTTACACAGGATACGTGGGTGAGTCTCTCTCTCTCTCTCTTGCTTTGTCGCTTTCTGTGTCTCTGTCTCTCTCCCCTTCTTGCTCTGTCTGTCTGTCTCTCTCTCTCTCTCTCTCGTGTGTGTGTGTGTGTGTGTGTGTGTGTGTGTGTGTGTGTGTGTGTGTGTGTGTGTGTGTGTGTGTGTGTGTGTGTGTGTGTGAGTGAGTGAGTGAGAGAGAGATTGGCTAAAAACTTTTCTTGAAATGGTTTGTGGCGGCAGATTTTCATTTCTTTGCAAAGTAGCGTACATCTATGCATGAGCTGTTCAGACCTAACTCAACCTAGATGTGATTGGAAATAAAATATGGTCATGCTGATTTAGTTTTCTTCGTTTTCTGTCTTGCTATTGACAAGAGATCGTTACATTCAGCTAGATTCCCATTCTGCGATGCCCATTTCCACACTTCCATTTTTTTGTATACATGAGCAAAACGGAAAGAGGCATTCTTTCAGGCACCCAGACACTGTGAATATTGATTTCAACGCTAATCCCCAAGCAATAAAGGCAGTAACCGAATCGAAGTCAACACCTCATTCTGCGGCGCCGAAGTGCCGATCCGTTAGCTGTAACAGAATGAAAAATGTCGGAGCTTAAGCCGTCTTTTAGAACTTGTCATTAGTTCTGGATCCGGTTATCACCCCTTGATTTTATCTCTGGACAAACATAGTGGGATCTACGTCGCGTCCCACCTGTATATATTTGTGCTCGATTGTACAGAGGAGAACTGAGAGGCGCCGCTGACCCCAAGAGACCAGCTAGATGACCAAGGTGAAAGGGCTTAGATTTACGGTGACCAGAAGACAATGCATAGAATGTTTGTATTGGCAGGGACGTCAGCGATACATTATCGATGTTAACGCTGGGGGGGGGGGGGGGGGGAGGGGGGTTAACTCCCTGGGCTTTGTTTTGAAGGTTGTGTACTGTCTTGCTGGCTTCCAGATCGATTGGGTTTCTTTTCACCTGTAAGTATTGTGGCTGAGAACAGTCGGTGTCACCCGTCATGGACAGTGCTTCTATCCGCTTGGTCACACAGTGGAACACTAAAAGAACAAACACCATTTTTTTTAAGGGTCTCATATCAAACCCCATCGACTTTGGTTCAGGCAATACCCCTCTCCTCGCGCCCCCTCCCATTGTTCAGTCTACCTGCACCCCGCCCCTCTCCAACACACACACACACACACACAGTCTCTCTCTCTCTCTCTACACACACACACAGTCTCTCTTCTCTCTCTTTCATCCAACCCCTACTTCTGTCTTTCGTTCGATCACCCCCCCTCTTGGAATCTTCGGGGCTTCGTGCTTTGTTTGCTTTCAGAGGAGGTCGTTCATTGACAGGTTCATGGTTGATCGCTACATTTGATTTATTACTACACTGCGGCACTTGTAGCACCATTGTCGACGCTAGCTGTAGTATTTCTGGTGCTTTCGCGGAGTACCTCCTGTAGTGATCGCCCTGAGCAGTTTTTTGTTCGCTGTAAATCGTTTTCTGCTGTGAAGAACTTGCTCCACCTTTTCACGACGTCCGTGCTCATAGCGTCTAGTTATTGCACGTAGTATGATAGTTAGGTTTCTTGTTTGTTGACCTACAGGCCCAGAAATGGCATTGAATATGTGGCAGTAAAAAAACTGCGCTAGAAACAAGTCCAGAGACAAGTGAACTAGACAAGCGCTAGAGACAAGTTGAGAAGCACTGTTTATGTGGATCGCCGTGAGTGGACTAGGAAAGTTCAAAGACCTGTACCCCCGCCCCCTCCTATCTCACCGAGAAATACACCTTCACCTAAACTACATCAGCAACACCACACACGCACACGCACGCGCGCGCGCACACACACACACACACACACACACACACACACACACACACACACACGCACGCACGCACGCACGCACGCACGCACGCACACAACAACAACAAGAACAACAACATCACACACACACACCACACACACACACACACACACGCACGCACGCACGCGCGCGCGCGCACACACACACACACGCACACACACACAACAACAACAACATCATCACACACACACACACACAACAACAACAACAACAACAACAACATCACACACACACACACACACACACACACACACACACACACACACACACACCCTTACGGACACACGCACGCACGTAAAACCACTCACAATTTTCTTCCTAATTGTTTTCTTGCACAAGCTTATGATACAATTCCATTTCTGGTAGCTCTTGTCACGGAAATGTCAAAAAGCGTATCAACTCTGACGGTCTGGGGGCAGTTCCTGAGACGGTGGTCTAACGTTACAACCATTGTCGACGGAATCTTCGCACGGCCTCCGCAGCTCTGGAATGTGCAGCCTGATATTGAAAACTAAGCCGCTTGTCGTGACAGCTTTGTCTTTTGACGAGGAGTCACTGTCGCAGACTTGTCTCTCCATTGTCATTTGATACTGTATTGATCATAATTAGCTTTGGCAGGAATGATCGGCGAGCTTATGATCAGAAGTGTATATCCAGTGTCCTGGGTTAGGGTTCTAGCGGCCTGATCACTGAACCCAGTGCGGATATGATCTTCTTGTCATACCCGGCGACTGGCACCACGGGGTGTACTCAAAAATGGACGCGGTGATTCTGGTGCTGCTCCGTTTTAATCGTTTCGGCGATTATTGCGCTCACGCAAATTTTATTATTTGATTCTTAAAAGCCCATGCAAAAATCGCAGTTTTGCTTGAAATCTTCCGATCACTAGGAGCCACTTCAAGCCACTATTACGCAATCTGCAGAGGTCTGACTCTCGGGCCTAGCGGGGACGGCCCACGCCTTGCGTAATAGCGGCTTGAGGTGACTCCTGCTGGTGTGCAGTGGCTTGTTCTTTTTAACCAGTCTTCAAATATAGTAAGCAGGGAGTGGTCGGGCTTGGGGTAACGCGTTAGTCAAAGTCGTTGTCTGGGTCCGTATGTATAAGTCGAGGTTAATTTAACCCACGGCTACGGGCCTGACCCAGACTAGGACAAAAGAAACCCAAAAGCAAAATTAAGTTAAAAAAGGAAGCGGAGAAAGGAAGAAGAAAAAAAAAATCCTTCTGTAACGGCTTTGGCACCTGGCTGGAATGGGCCCGCTTCTTGGTTTAAAACAAAAAAACCAACAGAAAATTTAACCCTAGAGCTAGTTTAGTTCGAGGTTAGACTCTAACCCGGGGCTAAAAGCCCTAACCTGGACTTATACATACGGGCCCAGATTGATAAACGGCCCCTTTCTCAGTTTGAAGCCGACAGACCAAACTCCGTGGAAAACGCTCGATGCACTCAAATTTGAAAATGGAAACACTCGGTGCTACTCTTTGGAAACACTCTGTCCTGGAGATGCTACCTTCAAAGCGCGGATCCTGGGTGGTCGAATGGTAGAGCGTTGGACTTATAATGCTCGGGTCGTAAGTTCGATCCCGGCTGGGGCCAAATATTTGTGCTGGCTTTTTCATCGTTGCCCCGTCTTTGATATCACCCTATGTGGTGGAAAAGGACGTTAAACCCCCAAACACCCACCCACCTTCAAAGCGGGATAGCACCGGAAACACGCGCCTTTAGTTTGACTACACTCCGTGCGGACATAGTAAATCCTCCAGATCATAATAGCGGACGTCGCACATGTATATTTTTCCCCTGGGTTGTCGTCTCAGATATGAAGGGTTGACAAACTTATCTCGCGAATATATCAGCGTGATGACAGGACTGTTGTAATTGGTAGACCGCGGGGTCCAATCTTGCGCGTTTGCGGGAGGCTTGTTCGCCATTTTACCAGCCCTCCTCGGCATTTGTTTCGAGATAATTAAAGATTTTTGGATTTTTTATGACTGGGAAATACCAGTATCTCATAAAGGAGTATTCAGCATAGTCATATATTCCAGCCGGCAGAAGATTTCAAACATACAAGCACGGTCCGGGGGTGTAATTGTGCTACTAACTACCCACTTGAAGATTGTGGGATATGAGTGATAGGTCACAACCGAACGATTTTGTTAATAACTTGATACAGTGTGCCGTATCCTGGTTCTTGCAGTTTCGTGTGAAACTACATGCAAGATTAAAATACGGGACATACCGCGCTTTAAACGCAAAAAAATGTATGTTAACCGATTTTCCCTTTGAATTCACCACCCAAGCACCTTTAAATCCGTTCAGTGTTACATTGTCAGGGTTATTTATGACCCCTTTTTGTTCCTGGTGTCTGCTGATGTCTATCATTATGTAAGGAGAAGGGATATCCAGTTACCGACCATTCTTCTTCGCTGTCCCGCTAACAGTGTCTAGTTCAGCACGGGGTTCATTGGTCGTAGTTGACTGTCACGGAGATAAAAGAGTAGCAGACTCGATAGCACTGTTTGTGTCACTTTGGCCTTTTGTGGGTTGGGCACAAGGCAAAGCCTTTACTCACCACCCCAACAGGTCCCCAAACCGTACGACGAAGAATGGAGTCTAGCCCCCTTATATAGTCCGCTTCTTCTTCGTATGCAGAGACTGTCACTGCACTCCTGCATTGTTACACGCGCTGTTTAGTTGCGGGATGCGTCTCCAAAGACAGCGGGCGTACATTCTGACAGTTAGTTATTTAGGGCTTAACGCCGCGCAAGCAACAAAGACTATTTCGCGGTTACTACATTCGGGCAGACTTGCGCATACGTATCTTATAGTGTCATTGCCGTAGTAAGGAAAATTCGGGCTGCATTTGAAGGGGGGGGGGCGTCGCCGTAGTATAGCACCACCTATTTTTTTCTTCTTTACCTACATGCATGGTCTGTTGTCCCCCCCCCCCCCCCCCCCCCCCCCAATTCTGCGGCACCTCTCGTATGGATGAGGACGTTTAGCGTGCACACTTTTGTGAGTGCGTGTGCATATGATGAAGGCGACACGGGCACCGTAAACAACTCTGCACGTGAATTTGACCGGATTTGGCAAGGAACAATCCCAACAAACCTCGAGGCTCCCCCCCCCCCCCCTCCCCGTTTTCGAGACCTCGATGTGTTAAACAATTCTCGTTGCCTCGATAGCCTACTGTCATCGTCTGACGGTATACTTTGGTTACTCATTGCCTCTCTCTCTGGTCAAGAGGGCAAGGGTGGGTGGTGTTACCCTATCGGTAGCGGGCCTGGGCTAAACCTCTGATCACGGGTGCCGATACCCGGATCCTTGTACAGCGGGGTGGAACTTTAAGGATCGGTGCCACTATCTCAGTGCCTGGCGGTACTCGCATAACTTCGGGTGAGTTTCTTTCAGCGCTGAATTGTTATCGTGTGTTTTATTTGATTTTAAGTCGGTGATTGGCCGCAAACGTCGGTCCATCCAGTGTTATCTGAGTGCATTAGGTTCGATCCGACCTGCTATTCGCCCTTTGATGCTGTGGAAACTACTACGCTGTGTTTATATGCGCATTAATGAATCAAAGGCCGGGATAGACGGCAGAGTATGGGTGTGATATTTCGTCTCGTTCATGAGAAAGTGGTATCATTTCCAATACCAGGGCTTAAGATCTTCTACCCTTTTGGCAGATTTTCACCTTTGGCTAAAAAAAAAAAAAAAAAAAAAATCCTCCCTCAAAGAAGTGTGCTTCCTCCTCCGAAGCACTTAAAATCATACCAAAACGCTCCAAATGACTTCTACCAACAACTGCAGACAGTGATAGATAGAGGAGGAGCCAAGGACATGACCATACTGATGGGAGACTTCAACGCCAAGATTGGATCAGACAACACAGGCTATGAGGACACCATGGGAACACACGGACTGGGACAGATGAACGAAAATGGCGAGCGCTTTGCAGACTTTTGTGCCCTGAACCAGCTAGTGATAGGAGGCAGCATCTTCCCACACAAGCGCATCCACAAGGCCACATGGAGATCGCCGGACCATGTCACGGAGAACCAGATTGATCACATCTGCATCAGCCGGAAGTTCAGGAGATCGTGGCGGGATGTGCGCGTGATGAGGGGTGCCGATGTATCATCAGACCACCACCTTCTTGCAACAACATTGAGACTTCGGCTTAAGAGGCACACCAACGCCAACAGCACACGGACCAGGTACAACGTTGGACTTCTCAGGAACACAGACACACAAGCAGCATTCCGGATCAGCCTTTCCAACAGGTTCCAGCCACTGCAAGACCTGATAGAAGACAGTGAAATGGACATCGAGACACAGTGGGAACACAGCAAGAAACTCTGGCACGACACATGCGAAGAGGTCCTTGGCAAGAGAAAGACCCAACATAAGGAATGGATCTCTGCTGATACCATCCAGAAGCTGGAAGTTAGGAAAGAGAAGAAAACTGCACTGAACACGAGCCGAACAAGAAGAGCTAAGGCAAAGGCACAAGAGGAATACACAGTAGCTGACAGAGAAGTGAAGAGGAGCACCAGGAAGGACAAGAGGGACTACATCGACAACCTGGCCAGTCAAGCAGAGGAAGCAGCCCGACAAGGGAATCTAAAAGACCTGTACCAGGTGACCAAGAAGCTCGCGGGCAAATTTCAGCAGACAGACAAACCAGTGAAGGACAAGAACGGGCACCCACTGACAACAACTGAGGAACAGCTGAAGCGATGGGCAGAACACTTCAGGGAGCTGTTAAATCGCCCCATCCCTGAAACACCACCAGACATCCCACCAGCTGAGACAGAACTACCCATCAACTGCGACAAGCCCTCTAAGGCGGAGATCAGGAAAGCCATCATGACACTGAGAAATGGGAAAGCTGCAGGGCCGGACGAGATACCAGCAGAAGCCATTAAAGCAGACACAGAGACAGCCGTCAACATGCTGCACAGCCTGTTCAGCAAGATCTGGGAGAAGGAAGAGGTGCCAGCCCAGTGGAAAGAAGGGATCGTCATCAAGCTGCCAAAGAAAGGGGACCTCAGGGACTGCAGCAACTACCGAGGGATCATGCTCCTGTCAGTGCCAGGCAAGGTTCTCAACAGAATTCTACTGGAGAGGATGAGAGAGGCAGTCGACCCCATGCTCCGAGACCAGCAGGCAGGCTTTCGCAGGAACAGGTCCTGCGCTGACCAGATTGCCAGCCTACGCATCATTGTGGAGCAGTCACTGGAGTGGAACTCCGCCCTCTACATCAACTTCATAGACTATGAGAAGGCCTTCGACAGTGTAGACAGAGAGGCGCTGTGGAAGCTGCTAAGGCACTATGGAGTTCCCGGGAAGATCATCTCCCTGATCCAGTGCACCTACCAAGACATGAGCTGCAGGATTGCCCATGCCGGCCAGTTGTCAGAAAGCTTCGAGGTGAAGACCGGAGTCCGCCAGGGATGCCTGTTGTCCCCGTTTCTCTTCCTCCTGGTCATCGACTGGATCATGAAGACCACTACAGCAGGCAGGAAAAACGGGATACAGTGGACACTCTGGACGCAGCTGGATGACCTCGACTTCGCGGACGACCTGGCGCTCCTGTCTCACAGCCACAGCCAGATGCAGGACAAGACTACGTGCCTGGAAGCCACATCAGCCGGAACAGGGCTCAAGATCAACAGGAAGAAAACCGAGCTGATGAAGATCAACACCACTGCCAACACACCAGTCACAGTCGGTGGAGAGCCCATCAGGGAGGTGGAGTCTTTTGTCTACCTGGGGAGTGTGGTTGATGGACAGGGAGGCACAGACCGAGACGTCACAGCCAGAATCGGCAAGGCAAGGGCAGCAATGGTCATGCTGAAGAACGTCTGGGCATCCAAAGTTGTCAGCATAAGAACCAAACTTCGCATCTTCAACTCCAACGTGAAGTCAGTTCTGCTCTACGGATGCGAAACATGGAGGACAACGAAGACGATGCAGCAGAAGATCCAGACATTTCTCAACACCTGTCTGAGGCGCATCTTCAACATCCGATGGCCAGAGAAGATCCGGAATGAAGAGCTGTGGGAGCGAGCGGGGCAGGAACCAGTGGCCAAGCAGATCCTGCGGAGGAAGTGGGGCTGGATTGGACACACCCTCAGGAAGCCAGCATCCAGCACCACACGCCAAGCCCTGACATGGAACCCGCAGGGGAAAAGGAAGAGAGGCCGGCCTCGCAACAGCTGGAGGCGGGACACTGAGGCAGAGCTATGTAAGCAGGGGACCAACTGGACTGGAGTGGCAAGACTAGCCCAGAACAGAGTGCGATGGCGAAGGGTTGTCGATGGCCTATGCTCCACGTGGAGCCAAGGGCCTAAGTAAGTAGTAAGTAAAACGCTCCAAACTGCACAAATTTTAGTCGAATTCTAAAACTTTTCCTCCAGAAAAAGTATTTCCTCTTCTGAAGCACTTAAAATTCATGCCAGAATGCATTTTTAGTCATAATTATTAAAAAATAATCTGGGGGAGCATGCCCTTAGACACCCCTAGTAGAAAATGTCTGCGTTGCAGACAAGCTCGTGGTTTGCCACTTTGTCACTAATAGCTGTACACTTTTCCTCCGTTTTAAACCCTTCAATACATGTATCAGCAAGGACTGTTTTGTCTTCTTTTCTCGTTGGAACAATGATGATGATGTAGACTTGATATGCTGACTGCCTCCTTCACTTCTCAGGGAGGAAGTTCCACAATTGCGGCGCGAGTAGGAAAATGCTGGGCCTTGTCTTGCTTTCGCCGGATTGTTCGTAGCGGATCCAGTTACCCAGAATCAGACTAACTGCTCGAAACTTACAAAACAGGACCTCCTTTCTTTGAAAGGGTTTCTACTGACAGCCAGCTGTTTCTTTGCAGACAGCAGGTTGAATATTAGAAGCCTTAAAAAAATTTGTTCACGTGTCCGTTTGATTTTGCCGGTCCGGTGATCCGTGTCCCGTAAACAACAAGATAGGTTTACCTAGACCCGCAGAAGTGAGGCCCGCTGACCGGTTACTCGCTTCACTTATTATTGTCTTCGGTGACACTTTATGTACACTGTCGTCAGGACGGAACCATTGTTTTTGTTGGTAACCGCTGACTGAGAGCCGGGCAGCCGTTGCTGAACGTATTTTGAATGAACAAACGTCAGGAAACGATGTTGAAAATTTTAGAAGCCGGTTTGGTGTCCTGAAAGAATGGAAGACCTTTTGTCTGCCGCTACTTGCTGTTTACTGTACTACGGCACGCTGCCTATTGAAGGACATGCATAGGAGTGGCTGGGTGGGTGTTTGGGAGTTTAACGTCCCTTTCCACCACATATGGGTGATATCAAACACCAACAGACATGTATGATGCATGAATATGTATAGCGTGAATGTCGGAGAATGAGCAGAAGGTTGTCACACATTGAAACTTCCTTCTTAACGGACTGTTCACATTGAAGACTAGAATGAAACTGTCCACATTCGTGGAGCGTGAGAGATACACGTGTGTCATTTGTGGCAGTACCGTGACGGCAGAAGTACGGTTTCGAAGTGCACTTGGCAGCAGTGTGTGTGTGTGTGTGTGTGTGTGTGTGTGTGTGTGTGTGTGTGTGTGTGTGTGTATTCAGAATTACAAACCCGCCCGTCAGGTATTGGTAAATTTTCCGTGGCCCAAGTCACAAACATGAATGGGATTAGTTTGAAGCAGACGGCCAGACAAGTGTTACCCACTTCAACATCAAAGCTGCCCCCCCCCCACCCCCCAGCGGCCCCCAGATTGCAAGTGAAGTGCCCGTCATGTAAATCAGCCTAATGAGGTCTGTTTGTTGCGCCTCTGTGACATGTCTGGGACTACCGAGACACTCCGTGGAGCGGCCGGCGTGGTCTAGTGGGTTGGCCCGCTGCTTTCACATTCCGCGCGAAGATGTGTGAGTTCGGCCCCTGCCCACAAGGCCGGAGTACAAAGTTATGCTTGCTGTATTGAAAGGTGTGCGCGGCGTATATGAAGTCACTTAACCAGAGGCTGCTATAGTAAGTGTCCCAGACAATCTGACACCGTGTTATCGCAACCTCTGTAAAGAGACTTTACGCCACAGTAAGCATCTGACTAGGGACACTGGTAAATATTTCTGCGTAACTTAACTTTCACCACACATTGGGTCTGGTTTCGCGAAGTCGTGTACAAGACCCTCTGCGGTCATTTTTTTTTTCTTCTTGACATTAGTGGCGTTAGGCCGTTTTAATGTCAAACTACGTGTAAAACAAACAAACAAGCAAACAAATTTTGCTCACGAACTCTTGAAACCCGGAGGCCTGAGGCACCTCAGTCTGTGTCTTCAGAGCATAAGGACAATGCAGCGTATTGTTAAAAATGTCATAGTTTGTGGTAATCGTGTATAGCATAGCTCTTATTGATTGTTTACTTATACCAGGGTTCTCCATTTTATGTCTTCAGTTCAGACAAACTTCGTCCTATTTTTCCGTTGCACGGCTGATGCGATAGCCGAATGGTAGAGCGTTGGACTCCCAGTTCTCGGGTCGTGAGTTCGAATCCTGGTTGATGCCATATTTATGCCGACCTTTTTCTCGTTGCCCCGTATTTGATATCAACCATACGTTGTGGACAGGAACGTAAAACTCCTTTACATCCACCCACCCTCTTGTTTGGTAGCCTGTCAAGAAAGCAAGGCTCAAAGTTTGAAACTACACCGCGAAGTGGCCAGGTACCCGCTCCGGTCAGGACCTGGAGGGCTTGTTACTTATCGGAATAAAGGGCTTTAGTGTCAGTAATGAAATGCAAGGAAAAGGGGGATAAAGAGGCGCGAAAATCCCGTCGGTACTACCGCTATTTGTATTGTGTCGCTGGTACCGAGATACTCAGTGCCAGAGAGTCAGTGTAGCATACTAGTAGCTCGCTCTCGGAGGGACATTTGGGCGCGGAAAACGGGGGGAGATTTTGCAGATTAGGAGCGGAAAACATGGCAATACTCAAGACTTAAGATTAGTGGGTTTTGGAGGAGGAGACATGAAAATGTCATTACACGCACCTTACAACGGGGACGCAATCCCACTGCCCAAAGACCTGGCTAAGTAATCCCGCTAGCGTGCCTACCCAGCAGATCCCGTGTGTTTATTACAGGCATTTGTAAAGGGTTTGCCTCGCAGCCACTGCGCCAAACACAGGTGTAGGAAAGGAAATGCCGTTTAACGTGAACTGGACAGACGACTGACGAGCGGCGTATTGTGGCTTGAGGGCACTAAACTGTCTAATCGCCCGTGGTTTTGTTTTTGGAGGCTTAGTCATTGTTGTGCAAACATTCGGCTTTTTGTTTCTTTGTTTAGGGCTTAGTCGCTTATGTGGCCCTCATTCAGTGGCATGACCTGCGTTCTACTCAGTCGGAAAGAAAGAAAAGAAATTTTTTTGAAAAAAAATTGTATCTGACGTTGGTTGTGACGTGAACAAAAGTACTGAGTCAGCTAGCCTGGTCACTGTGTGTTTTATCAAGTGACCTTACTCTCAGGGAGAGTCTGGACAGCGACGCGTGTCTTATTCAGAATTCATTTCAGTCTTGTCATAATTATGTGTGTTTTCAGTCTTGACATATGTATGTTTTCAGTCTTGTCATATGTGCGTTTTCGTTCTGTTTGAGTTTTATCGGTATTAACTGTGCATGGCATTCAGTAAGAAAGTGGAAAGATGTTCAGCACATCAACCCCCCCCCCCCCCCATCCTCCCCCTCCCCCCTCACACACACACACACACACACACACACACACACACACACACACACACACACACACACACACACACATCAACATGACTTTATTCTCTTATTTTGCACACAATACTTGCACAAAAAGGGAACACTTTAGTATGGACAAAATCAGGTGTACACACACGCGCTCGCACAGAGACAGAGAGAGGAGAGAGAGAGAAAGAGAGAGAGAGAGGTTTAGTCAGTCTGTCGAGGCCGTTGTCTCATCCCGTGGACTTTGTTTTAGTCTGTCCATAGGTTAACTCGTTCGAACTCGCACAAAAGAATGTTGTAACAAGGGCAGTCAGGAAGGATTACTAAACAGTGTGTACGCTAGGCTTTGCTGGTATCGATTTTGTCTTTGATCTCTCGATAACAGCGGACAGATCCAGCAGAAGTCAATGGCACAGCGTGAAATAAGCATGAAAATTCCGGCGTCTGCCCGCTTGGCGCGTCAGCCGTGGAATGTTGTCACATCTACCGTCATTTTGTAAACGGGACAAGCGTCATGGATTTGATGAACACTTAGAATATTTGACCACTCTGCGGTAGCTAGTCTGAGCAAGTGTAACCGCCAAAGGACAAGAAGTCGTTCTCAGAATGTTTATCCATTTGTTGATCAGGACTTCTCCTTTGTGTAAAAAAAATATACCTATACGTGTGACGGTAACTGGGTAACTGGGTAACCCGACTGGGATTTGGATCTAAGGCAAGTCGTGTCAGGTACAGTGTATACGTTACACAGATACTGCTGCTTCCAGAGGAGTTCAACGGATATCCAGTTCTGGACACACACACACACACACACACACACACACACACACACACACACACACACACACACACACACACACACACACACCAATCGAAATAATTCATAAATTCGGGTGGGTTTTTTTTGTTTTTTGTCAGGAGGTCACATTAAATGATTCAAGGCATCTTTGAGCGCATCTGTGCCGACCATGCGCGGTTTCGCGGTATTTTTATATACTACCATATTCCGTATTCGGGCACGTGCTACAGACTCACTGCAGTGACCCAACTGTGGGAATGCAACTTTTCACAACCCTGTGCCCTGAATACGTGGCCAGGGGCCAGTCGCGGAGAGCACCTTTTACAGTAGGTCGACAAACACTGGAGTGCGGGTGGTATATAGGTCTCATATTTGTCTAGCAGCTAACGATGGCAGTAAATCACAATGATGGTGGCGCGATAGCTTCTGAAGAGCCCCGTAGCTGGCTCGTCTGTCGCCCTGGTATTGAACTAGGAGAGTGGAACGACCATTTGGGGGATTTGCACGACATAGCTTTTTGACGTCTCGCAGGAGCGGCTGGTCTCAGGGTGTAGCAGTGGGGTGCATTTCGCAGGGACTTACAAGGGGGCAGGTGTGTGCCGTTTACCACATGTTAGAGCCGAGTAAGTATCTGGTCAAGAATCGATTGTCAAGTTTGGGGTTTTTGTGTCTCACCAGGCAAACACGAGTACTTGAAAGGTTTATTGCATTGGAGGCGCCTTGCAATGTTCAGCGTGTGTCACATATACGTGTCCTTTGAGGAAAAACGATAAGAGCGAGTCTTTCTTCAACGATTTTTTTTTTTTTTGGTAGTAAATGCATTTTAAGGTGATTAATACAGTTTTGGAATCTGAGCTATAGAGAGACTTCCTACACTGATGCAGTTGTTTTGATTCCAAAAGAAACCCTAGAACAGTGGGACACTGCAGTTCTCTGTCTTTTGAACTCTTGTCCGTGAACTGTGAATAAGCCTTCAGAATTCGTTTTCTTTTAAAGCCGTTGTCTGTGTCTAACTATACGTACCAAAATCGTATTGATCAAGCTGTCGAATTATTTTGCACAGAAGCTTTCCCGGCGTACGGACTCCCATACAGACAGAAGCAGACAGGCAGATAATTCACAGGCCGGGCCAGGGCTTAATAGGTGAAAACTTAGGCGTAGGGTTAGGGATGTTAAAGAAATGAGGAATTTCACAAGCAACCCGCATGATATATCATGGATCTGGTATTGGTGAATGTTTTCGCGCGAATACTTCTGAATACGTTTGACTGACACAAGTACAGTCTGAAAAGAATCCTTTTAGCACTCACTTACGCGCTGGTAGTATTTCAATTTTTCCACGTCCTCGTTCACTGCCGCCAGCTTACTCACAGACAAAGAACGCTGCCATCAAACGCTTACAAAGCTCAATGCAATATTGCGGACTGAATGTCCCCTGGTCTGTTCAGGGCCGGGTGAACAAGAAGAAAGTCAGCGACTCCTACCACAGATTGTGTTCAGTGCGCCGTCACTACAGCACGTATTCGTGTCAAGAAAAAAGACACCGTTTATATGGGCGTGTTTTCATGGTCGGCCACTCAGGCACCGGGTCTTTGGCCTGCTTGTGACCATTCCAGGAGCGAGCGAAGTAGGTAAGCAATGCATTTGGACGAGCCGCGGGGATTAAGGGCAGTAGCGGAAAGAGTGGAAATAATGTTTATACTCCCAGGTGAGCTGGAAGTGACCGTGCAAACTCCCGCCGTCTGTACACAGCATTACCGGCAGTTATTACTCTGTCTCAAGACTGCTAATTTTGAAGGCCCGTGTTTTTGCTGTGCTGGCTTCGTTTACACCTAAACTTGCATACGCTGTAAGTGGGTTTCCTTGTAGTGTTGAGAAAAGGCCGACTAAACTCTGTGCCAACGGTCGAGTGGATGCTGTCAGGTGTTCGTGCAGCGGATTTGTTCAGACACAAGAGGGATTTAGCTTATCTCTTTTCACGCGTTTGTAAATGTGCGTTCCAATATGAATCGAACAGTTTCAAAGTTGATTTATGTGTGGGTGATTTAGCCAGTGTGTTAGTGGCTGGAGGGTGAAATAATAAGAAACTGTAGCAAACGAGCTTCATATTCCCGTTGGACATCGGTCACTGATGGATTCTTTTTCGAAATGGTGTGGTGTGGTGTGGTGTGGTGTAGCAGACTTCTCGGCACACATATCCATCTCTTCTGAAATGCTCATGGCACCACAGTGCTGGATGACGAAGCAGTGAAAGCCTGCTGCCGCTAAGCGCTGCTTCGTGTGCAAACCTCCACCCTGCTATTCACTTTTGCCACAGTCTTTCTGTTTTCCACTCCACCGGCCACAGCTACTCTTCTTCAAAAGATGGACGTGGGATTTTTAGCGTGCACACATATGATGTGAGGTCCAGTCACAGCTGTTTCTTGTTGATGTATTTTCAGTGACTGTCAGATCATTATTGTTGACTGTACGATTGTCAACTTGTGCTTTCAGGTGGAGGACTTGTCTGTGGGAGACCAGGTGAATGGTGACCTAGGCACCATGCATTCGGGGCTAGTCGACTATGACTTCCTGGCCGGCAGAGGCAGCCCCCGCACTCCGGTCAAGGCCGTCCACGACCTCTCCATTATGTTCCCTGACAACGACAGTGGATTTGGGTAAATTTGTAACGCTGATAGCCCGTTTTCTCTTGGATTCATCACTGGTTGTTGCAAAATGTGACATTTTGTTGTGAGATCTGATTTTGCGTACACAAAATAGCCAGTGATACTGTCAGTTCACATCATTATTAGTTCCTTTTTTTCTACACATTCACATTCTGAATTGTCCAATATGTAGATCCACATCCTTTGCAGGTCCTACAAGTCCAAGAGTCGTCTTCTAAGCTCAGATGATTTCACACCATCCCCATCGCGCCTGTCAAGATCGCGGTCTCTCTCTCGGCTGAATGGATTAACGACGCAAGAAATGGCTGACGTGTTAGAAAAGCCTGCACGTAGCTTGCAGAGTGCCCTTGAGGACAGCGAGTCCAGGCGGACTGTCCTCATGCACAAGCTGAAGGAGGCACAGGCCACTCTAGAAGTACGTGAATCTTGGTCTTCTTATCAAGGAGTTTTATACATGTACTTCTCTTCTGGTGAAACACCCTCATCCATTTGTCAGAAATATGTGTAGGTTAAAATAAACTTGCTGTGCAAGTTGAATACTCCTTTCCACTCATTCACCTCTTGAGTTATTTGGCTGGTACAAGATTATTATTATTATTATTATTCAAGCTCAAAGGTGTTTTTTAAAAGGAGCGTTGATGTCTGGACTTGTTGGAAGTAATTTTCAATAGCAGACCAAGTCTTGTAACTTGCCTTACTAAACAGCGTGATTCCGTGACATATTGCCATTGCTATCAGCTGTCCTCCGTGCTGTACACAGATGGGATGGTAAATTTCCAATGAAAAGTCTCCAGAAAATAAATTGTCAGAGACAGCCATTTGTTTAAGTTGTGTCGGTGCGTCTTGTGGGTCACCACTGCAACATAAGCTGAGATCACTTCACTGGCAGGTGTAGCTATAAATCTAGTACGCCAGTGTGGGGTGTGAATTAAGAAAGGCAGCCTAATGTGTTTCAAGGGAAAATTTAAGCGTTTGGGCATTAGCATATCCAGAGTGCATATTTTTACATGGTGGGGTCTTTCTGACGTTCGTGGTGACCTTGAACTTTGGTTTCAGCTTCAAAACGACCGGTTATCCAAGATAGAAAACTCAGCAAAAGACAACAACGCAATGGTCGAAGACCTCAAGTTTAAAGAGAGGGTAAGTGTTTAGTGCAGTCTACAAATGTTTTCCCGCTCAGGCTGTCGTCCCGTAGATTTGTACAGTGCAAATGTTACTTCCTGCATTGAGTGAGATCGTGTACGCACATGCTCACACACAAGCAATTACATTTGCATGTACCGTCATGGTAGGATCATTGAGCTTGGAGGCTCTTCACACATGCAACATTGTGTAAAGTGTTTGAGTATGATTGATTCAGCTACTGAAGATTTTGTGTAAGTTGGCTTAATTGATTTAGTCATATGCTCATCTGTTTTGTTCAACTGGGACTCCATGCACATTATTCGGACATTGGCTGCACAGTACAGAACAGCACACTGAAAAGATGCATGACCTCACAGATAGCTAAAGAAAACGTTGTCATACGAATCTGAAGGAAGGTGACCATATTTGCATGTTACATCATGTGCCGTTTTCAGGAGTATCGAAAGAAAATCGCACAGCTACAGGCAGCAGAAGAAGAGAAGCAGGCACTGCAGGTGGAAAACATCAGACTACGAGAAGAGATGCAAGACAGGTGGGTGGTTGTCACACAGCTTGACATGTCGTGCCAGTGCATTATCGGTTAAACCATGCACCCTCTGCATCATCGCAATGTGTTTCAACATTAAGATTTGTTTATTCAGGTTGCAAATCAATGGACTGATTTGGTTGCATGAACATTCCCGTGAACGTACACTGTATCATGAGACTTTAGGGAGTGGTGGTGGTGGGGCGGGGGGGGGGGGGGGGGGGGGGGGGGGTTGAGTACTTAGACATCGTTGTATTGAGGTACCAGTGCTTGTGGTACATGGAGGTACACGGTTGTTTTATTATAATTTATATTGACAGCACATTATAGTCAAGCAGATTGATGGCTTCTAACTTAGTGTATGAATGCCTCTTGTAATCTGTTTGTATAATCTTTAAAACAAGCATACAGTTGTTTTTTGTTTGTTTTTTTTTGGTCCAGAATTGAATCGCTGGACTTTCAGCTGAAGACGCTGAAGAACCAGCACCAGTCGACAGAGGACGACAACAACCGCCGCATGTGTCTGCTGGACCAGACATCGCAGGCACTCACACTGCTGGAGGAGGAGAACACAAAATTACAAATGGTTGGTGATTTAAATGAAAAGTGTCACCGTTTGATTAGCTGAGTCCTCTGTAGGTGATAGGTCAAGGGTGGATGGGTGTTTGGGGGTTTAACGTCTTTTTTCACCACAAACGGGTGATATCAAAGACGGGGCAACGATGAAAAAGCCAGCACAAATATTTGGCCCCAGCCGGGATACGAACTCACGACCCGAGCATTAGAAGTCCGACGCTCACCATTCGGCCACCCCGGCTCCCTGGGTGATATGTCAAGACTTTTGCCTCTTGATATTGCCGAGTAAACATGAAGTGGTATGGAGTATGAACAATAGACATAAGCAGTGCAAACACTGTCATGCAAGAATGAATGGACATGTCCGCCTTGGTAAGAAAGTAATCCGATGTTTGAAGTCCTGATTATGCTATCAGTGAAACGGAAACGGTAATGACTGCGAAGTGGTTACAAGTTAAGCAAATAAAAGCGACATAAAAGGGACAGAAACCACTTAACTTTGACAAAGGACGGCACAGGTCGACGTTTCGGCTTTCACCTTCTTCAGGACATAAACAAATGGGACATAACTTCAACAAACAAACAAAAGGTAACTCTGCGGATGTACTGACATACACGGCACGGGAAAAAAAACCCAAAAAACCGGTGGGCGAGAAAAGGACCAGAAAAAATAGTAAAAATATCACAACACCTTTCTATAACCAAACATATCAGTGACTTTGTTTGAAGTTATGAATTCCTGTGAAAAGACTTGCTGACCCACTTCAAATGTGTTGAAATCTTCTTCTTCTTCTTTTTTTTTTTTTTTTTTTTTTTACAGACCTATATTTTATATCAGTAGTTGTACGTATGGATGCTGTTGTTTGTCTGAGCAGGATCGCGATAAACTGAAGGAGGAGATTACCTTGATGAAAGAAGCGTTTCAACTGTCCAAATCCAGATACGATTCAGTAGAAAGTGAAAACAAATCCAACAGAAGTGAGGCAGAGAAACTGAGAGAGGTAAGTGCGTAGTTGTCGTTCTCATTTTGGTTTGCAGAAAGAAAAGAAGTACATACAAACACAAAACAAAAGGAAATATATTTGAACAGTAATTGTTTAGACACCTCACTAAAAGTACCAAAACAAGAACAACCAACAAGAAAAACAAATAAAAAGACAAAGAAGCAGTTTGGGGTAAGAAGTATACACAGAAACAAATATACATCAACTTTAAAAAAAAAAAAAAAAAAATTGAAGATGGTATTTCAGATCTGACAGTTTCTTAGGTGGGTTGCAGCTGGAAACTCATTCCTGAAAACGGACTTTGACGACATTCTGAAGCTGTTTGTGTATGTTTGCTTACTGTACACTGGTGTGTCTGTTTGGTTTGCAGGAGAACTTGAGTTTGAATAAGCGTGTGCATGAGATGGCGGGTCAGATGATGGAGTTACGCAACTTGCTGCAGGCGGTGAAGGATGACAATGAACGACTCTCCACCTCCTGGAGAAACGCAAGCGAGGTCAGTAACGAGCAGGTCCACATCTTAAAAAATTAAATCAGAGATCACTGACAGAATTTTTCACAGCTCGTGCAATCCTCTCCCCATACCACAAAAATGCCACTGAATTTTTGATAGGGTGCTAGTATTA
The DNA here is from genome assembly GCA_018292915.2 of Batillaria attramentaria. Classification (NCBI taxonomy): domain Eukaryota; kingdom Metazoa; phylum Mollusca; class Gastropoda; family Batillariidae; genus Batillaria; species Batillaria attramentaria. The sequence goes on from JACVVK020000595.1 coordinate 74,146, forward strand.
CTAGAATCAAACACTTAACATGTCAAAGGCTGTTGGTAATGCTAAATAACATTAAAAAAAAAAAAATCTTTTGTACAATTTGGCAGGGATAAAACTATGATTTTTGTGTGTGGTTTGTTTGGGGGTTTTTTTGTGTTTTTTTTTTGCTGAACAGATCATCATGTTAACTCGTACATGTCTTTCTATTTGCTTACCATTTTAGAATACATTGTCTGTTCTTCAACGTCTTGCCGAATCTTTTTGCTGCAGTATATATTATCAATTGCACTTTCATTTCTGATGATGTGTCAGCACTTTCACAAGTGATAGTGTGTGGTACATGTCTTTGAGTGCTAATTGTCAAAGCGATGTTGTGCAGGACAAACATAGGGCATCGAGGCAAGTGGAGGGATACCAGGACACGCTGGCCGACCTGAAGTCACGGTTGGCTGCAGCCACAGCAGACAAGGACAGGCTGTTTCAGGAGCGGTTAGATTTGAACCAGAAAGTGCAACAGCTGATTCTGGAGAAGGAGCAATTGCTGAAGGTAAGCGAAACATTCTTTTGTCTTGTCAACAGGGTGATTTTTGTTTTTAAACCTTGCTTTCTATGCAGGACATGAAAATTGTCACGTCTGCAAGTTGTTGATAGAGAACCTTGTCACACCTTTGCAGACTGTTGGCAGCTAGAGCAGTTGGACACATCTTCGCAGGTTGTTGTCAGAGGAATTACAGGCTGGGGAATTTTCAGTCATTTGGCAATTTTCAGCCAATTTCCTATCCTTTCAGCCTGAAAAAAACCACCAACAACAACAACAAAATAAAACAACCTTGGAGTTCCTACCAAAGAAACCACCAGGTGTAAATTAATGTCATGCTCATTATGTTACTTCTGGGTGCCAGCTAGGAGAGACCACTTAATGCCCTTAAAATTGCTAAAATTCATTTTCTCTACACCCCTGGTCCCTCCAGCTGGCCGTTGCCCCTGAACCCCAGGCCGGGGTTCAGTCAGTTTTTTTCTCTCAGCAGTTCCCCAGTCTGCAGGCTGTTGGCAGAGGAATTAGTCTGTGGGTTCTTGAGTGATGAATTTGTTACATCCTTACATTTTGTTCGTATGGCATTATTCTGCTTGTTTGCTGTTTTCATCAACCCTTGAACAAATTGGGCTTCTGTAAAATCTGGAGAGGCAAAACTGTAAGAAAACTTGAGTAATTTGGAAAAATTGTGGGTGTGTAGTCATCACTGATTTCTCAGAATCTGTCTGCATGCAGTCACAGATGGTGCTGGAAGAGCAAGTGACAGAGCAACAGACTGCCCTTGAACGCTCCAAGTCTTCCACGTATCGTCGTGATGATGAGCGTAAACATCTTCTGGACGAGCTGGCAGCTGTTAAGAGGGTATGTTGTGTTTTCATATTGATTGGGGGGAAAAAAGCAAAACCCCAAACCAGCAGTAGTGAATTCAAACAAGGTAGGAAAAATCCTGCTTGCCTCAGCTGGGACTCAAATTCTGGTTTTCCAGTCCATGGTCCAAAGTGCTAACCACTGCGCTGCAGGGGCTGGTAGGCAACAAGCTTTGTAAGCCAGGCACTCTTGTGGTTTTTATTTTGTTTCCACATTGTCGTTGTCTGTCAGTTCACAATCTCGTGGTTTTAGTTTCTGGTTTAGTGGTTTAATGTAGTTTCTGCATTGTCTGTGTCTATCAGGTCGGTGGCAAAAAGTAGATAAAGCAGTGGTCGTGTATGTTTGTTGGGTGTGCTTATAGTCTTCTGTGCTTTTCTACAGGTGAGTGAAGACCTTTCAACAGAGCTGGCTTCAGTAAAAGCGTTTTACGAGCGAGCGCTGGAACAGCTGAGTCTTGCAGAGAATGGAAAGAAACTTCAGGAACAGCAGCTTGAGCTGGCAGAACACGAGAGGAAACGCCTGCAGAGTGAAGTGGACAGACTGTCACAGGTACGCATCTTCTCAACACTTCTGTGCACTTTGTTTCACTATGATTATGGTTTTGATTAGGGTTGGCTATTCCTCGGTACACATATCCTCTTCTGAGATGCTCAAGGTGCCTCGGGGCTAGTGGACGAAGCCGTGAAAGCCTGCTGCTGCGAAGTGCCACTTCATGTGCACAAACCTCCACCCTGCTGTTCACTCCAGTGCATGTGACATACTTCTTTTCTCCATGCCAACAGCCCCAGTCTAGTTTTATTCAAAAGATGGACATGGGACTTCAACCTTGCGTACTTGATATTTGTGAAAGCTTTGATCTTTGACTTGAGTATGTTTTTGCAGTGCCTTTTATGGTTTAAGTATATGTTGCTCATCAGTGCGATCATCTTTACACGAAAGTGTACAAGGATCCTGAACTATCGAATCAGCAAATGAGTTATGATCATTTCTTTTTTAACCTGTTATTATAAGCACTGAATTTTTTTTTTTTTTTCTGTTTTCACAGATACTGGATGGTCGTCACAAAGACGACCGACAAGAGAGGCAACACCTGGAAGACACAATCCTCAAAATGAGGGTAAGCAGGCGTGACTCCTCACTCAGTTAAACGTTCGCCTAACAGGTTTAGACTCTGTAGAGTACAGGTCACTGTATGCCCTGTGTTCTTGTGATTTCCTGAGAGGTCTAGTTCTTATCAGTTGTTAGGCAGAACTGAGGTCACTGTGCACCAATAGCATAGTGTAGTATGCTGGCCAGGGGTGGCTGAGTGCAGGTGACTGTTTGCAATAGCCTCAGAAATGATTCCTTGATTTCACTTGATAAATGGTTAATGGTACAGTTCACCCCTAAGCTCAGTGTTGTGCTCATAATGTTATAGTCATAGTTCTCACTTGGAGCATCCATGCAGGTACATCCAAGTTCTTGTTCAATTTGAGCATTTCCTGGTCCTGATGTAATCAGTGCGCACTTCTTTCTTTTCTTTTTTTCTTTTTTTTTCGGGGGGGTTGGGGGGCGGGGGGGGGCTAAACACCCAGGAAGGTTAGCACTTTGTGTGTACAGCTTCCACTGGAGTTTGTAGAGTTGTTTTTTTTATTTTTATTTATTTATTTATTTATTTTATTTTATTTTTCTTTTTTTGGGGGGGGGGGGGGGAGGGGAGATGCATGTGTGTGGTTGGGGGAGGCTCCTTGATTTTACTTTGTTAGGGGCTTAGCTGCATGCGCACCAAAGTCCCCAACATTTGCAACTGGCCATCCGTGCAAGCTAAAACAAAACCTCACAGTACAAAGTACCAGGGTGTACATTGACTATAGCACCAAGATTTATAGTTTGCATTGCGAGTGTACAGTAATGATAATAACATTCTGGCACTGGTTTCATTTCTCTTCCACATTAATTTTTTTCTGATACAGTATTTAACTCCAGCTTCTCACTGTTTAAGCGGCTTTGTTCTTATTCACCCCCTCTTACTTGTAAAAAAAAAATTCACCACACTGTCTGTGTATTTGTAATTTCCGAGGAAAATAGAAACGTTCTTGTGAGTCTTTGTCTTTCTCGGCACTGGGCACTTCACACTGTCTACTGACTTACGTAACCCTCATCTGCTCCCCGTTTCTTTCAGAGCGAAATGAAAGATCTGAAGTATGACAAAGAACAGCTCAGCAATAAAAATCATGAGCTTGAAACTGTAAGTAATGGTGAACAGCATCGTAAGTTGTACAGTGTATCTGTCTTTTTGTAGGAGAAACTCTCTCTGGATTTATATGCTGTAAATGGTATGTGGTTGATGAACTGCGCTGTAATCCGGGATGGTCTTTATGTGTCTAGCGGTGTCTGCCTGGCCAATTCAGACCATATTCTGCAATGTACTGTGATAGGTTTGTGTGTGTCACATGAAGGTGACTTCGGTAGAATTGGGTAAGATGGTTGAAATATACATGTACCTGCACTGTATTAAGTGATGCAGGGATTATACTGAGCAGCAAATGAAATACACAGATTATTTTGATTGTTTGGTTGAAAAAAATTTGTGGGCTTTTTCACACAGTGAGACTATTAAGGGCGCCAACCCCGCGTTAACAGCAGGGTCAACTAATCCATTTGCTCTTTGACATGCAGACACCATGCTGTCATCCGGAGAAAAGAATATTTCTTTTGTTGTTCGTAATGGTTCGTACACGTTTCATGTAAAATTATAGTTTAAGCACTTCAGGCTAATTAGATTTTGATTTAATGTGACATCCACTGTTTCATCATAACTTTTAAACTAATAAAGAAGATGGCCTATCTTGGCTGAGTTTGCATGGTTGCATGTCATATCTCGTTGCTTTACATCCACACAGTTGCCAGGCTTAGGACCGCATAAACATTCCAGTGAATGATGAGTGTTAGTTGTGAATTGGATGGACTATTGAAGCAGAACTAAGCTTAAAACCCTGTGTTTTGTTCTTGTTGTTTGTTTTCTGTCACTTGTCATGCACCACGTACTACTCGCACTCAACATTGCACTGCCATAGTCAAGTCATTTTGATTTAAAGCAGCTGCTAGAAGTGCTGGCATAAAGCTTTGTCATCTCGCACAGCAGAGCTTTCAGAATTTATAGATGCTGATATACAACAGCCTGCTGGTAAAGGTTGGGACAAGAAGCCTTGCCACTTAGCTTCGAATTAGACCACATATGTGACCCGTTCTTACAAAAGGGACCATAAGTCGAAAATTATCAATTTTGAGATATGTATATCACTGCGACCTACTGGTTATGCAGTTTAATTCAATATAAGAATGAAAGCTGTACTACTAAAATCGACAGATATCAGCAGTTGAAGTTGGCTATACTCACTAGCGTGACTTATGGTCCCTTTCGCAAGAACGGGTCATATAATTATCTTTTTTTTTTTTTTTCTTTTTTTTTTGCTGCCCCAACTCTTTTTGCCAGCTCCAGTGGTGTTCCTCCCAGGTCATGGGTGGAATCCACGGAGGGCTCGAAGGCTGGGGCAATTTTTATTATGCATGATGATGGAGATGAGGATGATAATAAGATGATGCTATGGAGGTCCATGTGGTTTGAGACTGCGGGACAGGGCCGCATTCCACGCTTCCTGTCATAAATATCCCGGCGTTCACCAGGCCCGGGAACTACGGCACCTGCGGTGCCGGCCGTGTAATCATCCACATCATAAGACGTGTCATACCAAGGGAAGCACCCCCAAAGTCGCACCCGTGAAGTGGGTGAATCTCGGCTGTGTGGCAACAGCCTCCCCATTGGGCCCATAGCACACCCGCTCTGGGTAGGAGCCAACCTAGGTAGGAAAAATCCCGCTTGTCTCGGCTGGGATTCGAACCCAGGTCTCCCGGTCCATAGTCCGAAGTGCTAACCACTACACTACGGGGGCCGGTACGGGTCACATATATAGATATATCCAGGGATCACCCCCCATCCAGCCGTCTTTGAACTTGAATTTGAATATGGATTTATTGAGAATGTCTGCCTGAATGTTCAGTATCCGACAGTAACAAACTGAAGTCAGGATTACTGATGTTGTGGGTGAATACAACCAAAGTGTAATGGCCAACAGGAAAGGGTTATAATTTTGTATCATCACATTTAAAATTTCGTACTGTCTGCATATTATTTCTACTTCAGTAACTGCTCATGCACCGTGTGTTTTTCACGAATTGCAGAAACTCCAGAGGGCAAATGAGGAAATCCGGAGTGGAATGGGCAGAAAGTTTGAAGACCTGGAATCGTGGAAAACGACATGTGACAGACTGACAGCGTCCGTCACACGCAAGGAAACTGAGCTGCAGAATCTGTCTGATAAATGCCACAGCCTTGAAACTCAGGTCAGCCTTCGAGAGTCGAGATTCTCTGTACATCATTTTGTCTTACATTTGAATGTGATAATGATTTTTCAAAATGTACATGTAGTTTGAAGTTCAGTTATTAAACCGGCTAATTCCGTCTTTGCTTATAGCCAACTTATGTTTTGGAACAGTACAGTTTCGCTCGTGAGTGCACCTCTATGCTCAAAATATGTACTCTATCTGGATGAGAAGTACAGCTCTTAGTGCGATACAGTGTTGTTAACATTTTGAGTGAGCAGTCAAACGTTCAAATTCTACAGTACTGGAGCGCTCAGTGTGGTTGCCGCGTCATTGAGTACGCTTTTGTTGGCTCCTTGCCAGCATTACAGACTCTGTCACTGTCCAGGTGTCTAAATGGTGTGATGATCGATATATACAGTGTATATAGACACCACAGAAACAGCTCAGAATGGTCTGTGAGCATTAAAATGGTAGCATTAGCCCCTTTGAATGTCTTACTACTATCTATATCACAATTTGATTTTGGAAATAAAATAAAAATTGTTGCTGTGCCTTTCTTGAATGGCGAAAGTGTAATCTGTGGTGATTGACTTTTTCCAGCTGGCCAGAGCTGAGGAAGAACTGAGGCAGAATAGAGAAACTAGTGAACTGGCATCAGACACAAGAGAAGAACTGGACAGGTACGGATTTTAGTTTTATGGAAAAGCTTGAAATGGTGTTTAATGAGTGACATTGTACCATCAGTTGAACATTCCTGACTTCAAGTTGTTCGTCACGTATCTCAAGTACATCCCTAACATATTTGTATGCTTGTGCATGTGAAGTGACGTGTGCATGTGCACATGCATGTACACACACGCGCACGCACACAAGCGCACACACACACACACACACACACACACACACACACACACACACACACACACACACACACACACACACACACACTGGTTTCGGTATTGATTTCTCAAACTTCTAAATAAACTTATAAATAAACAGGATATTAAATGTCATAGCAGCCAGAAAACAAAACATACCGAAAAATATCTTCCCCAGACTGCGTGACGAGAACCGGCGCCTCCTGCAGGAGAAGGCAGAGAACGAGCAGATGCTGCAGCTTCTGGAGACCCAGCGAGATGTGCTGACGAAAAGCGTAAGACTTTGCCTGGACTCTGAGCCCCGTGCTTTGCCCGCTGATCCTGCTCTGCTTCGTCTCTTCACGCTTTGACTTGACGTTTTTCTCCTTATTAACACTTCAGTGATGAGTTTGCTGTGGTTGTGATTTTCTCACGTGTTTGCTGTTGATTTCTGCTACTTCTGAAGTTCATGTCACCTTCTTTGTAACACGCCCCAGTGCACATACTGCGGAATTGGTTATAGTGCAGTGAGGTTGGCTGTCCCTGAGATGGACAGCCTCCGCATGAAGTCATGTAATATGAACACCAGACGGTAGTGTGGGTGTTGAGGAGTTTAACGTCCTTTACCACCACATGAGGGTGATATCAAAGATGGGGCAACAAGGAAAATGCCAGCACAAAATTTCGGCTTCTGTCCAGGATTCGAACTCGCCAACGGGAGCATTGACAGTCCAGTGCTTTACACCTTGACTGTCTTGGCTCCCCCTTGAATAATGAAGTACATGTAACATAAGACTGCATTGATTCCTTGGTGTGTCAGGGAATAACACTCGATAGTTACCTTGCCTCAAACCACTACATGTACTGGTAAGACTTAAGGCTTCACTGTGTGGTGTGTTGTTCTGTGGCATCATTTTCTCCTGATGCTTTGTGAATGGCAGACAGTGCTGCTGTAGTGGACAGTTGTCGGGGAGAGGAACACCACTTGGGACATTCAGAATGGGGTCTTATTTTATGCATGAGTGCATTACATTGAAGGTGACCTGTACTCCCACACTGACCACTGGCTTTGCTGGCTTCTTTGAGGTGTTTTGGCTAGTGAATATGTTGTAGCACATTTGTAGCTGAACCTCTAGCTTGTCCTCATTTTCTTCTGCTGAAACTTTGTCCTTCCCCTGCCAGTTCTGCTTGACTACAACACACTGCAATACCTTGCCAGTCTTGTACATAGTAAGTACTGTATGTAGAAAGAATTTGATTCTTAACTGTCTGGGATGTGCCGGTTATGCTGTGTCGGAGTAACTGCGGGTGTTGGTTTTATTTGTAATGCATGTAGTGATAAGAAGCTGAGGGTTCAGTAATCATGTGTGATTTTTTTCATAGCTTTCTAATGGACTCATCCAAAAATATGTAAAGATAATTGTGACAGTTAAACTATAATATTAAAACTTCAACTTCAGTGTTTGACCTTTTCTATTCTGTAGAATTTGTGTTTATTTATTTATGTATTTATGTATTTGTTTATTTATTTATTTATTTACTTATTTATTTATTTATTTTTCTCAGTACACTTTCAACCCCATCTGCTTGTCTTCCTGGCCGTTTTCTTCATTGTCCACGTATAACATTTCCTACATTCTTCGAACTGTGCTGAATCTTTGCATTCTGTGATTCTGGACAATTGCTGGTCATACAGCCAGTTTGATTGTATGTCGATGCTTATTGGCAGCCAAAAATTTTCAAGTACATGTAACTGATTTTTGAGAATGGCGCACATTGACATACATTGTACACTAATCTTCTCCAGCTCTGTTCCTGGAATGCAATTCCTATATTCCATGATGTCTGTATGTGTATAGTTTGTATTTGAAAGCAGACTACATACGCAAAGTAAAAGGACTTTGTATCTGATGTCTCCTGACAAAGTTTTCCATTTTTTCCCTTTCTTTGCCTTGAAATTTTGTCCTGTTCACTGCTTTTAGTCTTGCTGTGTATTTCACTTTTCATTTTCACTGTTTGGCTAATCACACCAAGTTTGTGTGCATTGTCACAACTTCTGTGCAATGTTTACTTACTTTTGGTCGTGAATATAGCTATCTCTTGACTGAACTGCATGGTAAGTATACCTACGTGTGACAAGAAAGTGTGCAATGAAAAAAAGTCACTACTTATTAAGCTGAACTGCAAATGTTTTTTTCCATGAATTGCTCATTTGAATTTCTTATATTGCTATCGTGACACTAGTTTATGTAAATTCAGAGCTATATGTGTTTCCGCTGTCAGATCTGTGCAATATACATGTATATCCATTTTTACTGTCAGTAGTTCTTTGAAAGTATATTGCACCGTCATGATGGTTTTTTTTAATTCAGTAATTTTAATTTTCATTAACCACTTTTTAATAAAATTGAAAACCTACAAGGCTGATCTTAGTCTCCATTCTTTGTGTTGTCATTGTGGTATGTTTTATTTTTGAGTATATTTTATGACACAATTTGCTGGATTAGGTGTGTATCTGCAGTTGTGGACTTTGATCTAAATGATAATGTGCAAGAATTTGATTCCTATTGTATCCCTTAAATTTTGGAGTTTTGCAGATGTTTATTTTCAAATTGTGTGATAATTTATGGATTTGAAAAAAATACCAGCAGTTTTGTGTGTTGAGTTGAACTTGATGGTTTCATGTGAGGGATGTGTTGTGTACAGACGGAGAGCGGCCTGAATAAGATGCAGGATGTGGAGCAGCTGAGTGGCAAAGTGGATCAGATGAGGAATGAAAATGAGGTGCTCAGGTAACTACTCATCAGCAGTGTCTCAATGAGTAGCACATCTAAGGGGTGCGCTACTGAACGGCCATCACCACTGGTGGCATGATTGATGCCAGAGGAAAATGGTCTATGTTTACGTCGACGCCTGCATTGACAGAGACGGAGTGTCTTGCTTCACTAGATGACGTGATCTGCCTAACTCGCTTTGCAGGGAGCCAGGAGGAATGTCGTCAGTTATTGATACCTGGTCCGGGAGATTGTAGGTTCCGCCACCTGTGGTCTTTGTTTGACATGCATATGTGATACATGCATCCTACAGTAGAAGCAACCCAAATTTCTTGAAACGGGCGGTAAAATACTTTTCAAAAAAGTAAAAATTAAGAGACTGTGCAAGGCTAAGACAGTGTGTTGCTTGATATGGGTACTTCGTGAATGCTGACGGCTATGTATGCTTATTTGACAGCACCTAGAAATTTATCCATAAGTACGCATGTACCTATGAAACAAGACTGGACTGACAAGCTGCAGAATGACGTGTGCCCATGAAAACTGATTTCAACAGTTGTCACGTTCTGAGTTTCATAATTTGATTTACAGAGAAAGGATCTTGGAACTGGAAAAGGTACGAGACAATCTCATCAAGCAAAAGGAAGATCTTTTGGTAAGTTAAGTATGGTATGGACTTCTTCCCGGCGCACATATCCATCTCTTCTGAAATGTTCATTGCGCCGCATCTAGGAGGATGAAGCAGTGAAAGCTGCTGCCGCTAAGTGCTACTTTACGTGCAAACCCTTACCTTGCTATTCACTCTGGTGCGTGCAACAGTATTACTGTTTTCCGCGCCACCAGCCACAGCCAATTGTTTACCGGTTCACATACTTGCTTCTTTCAAGCTGGGATTCTTTTGAAGTTACTAAAAAATTCAGCTGAAATGTCAACCCTTTCACCTGTTCAGGTTTACAGAGATATATTGTAATCATGGCTTGCAGGCGAGTAGTGAGCTGATCTACAAGAGCCAGGGTCTGGAGGAACTGGAGAGTAAGATGGAGGAACTGCGGGAAGCCAACAAACAGCTTCGTGACATTAACGAGGTGATGGCCAACAAGCTGCAGATGGTGGAACAGGTGAATTAGGATTATTGTGCTCTTTTTTTTTTCTTTTTCTTTTTTTCTTTTCTTGTTGATTGCAGTGTACATGCATGCACCTGCTTTCCTTTTGTTTCTCTCTTGAATGGGCAAGTTCTCAGCCAAGACCAAAATTACCTCCAGCACCAAAGAGCTGGCAATGATTGACAAAATTTTCTGATGGTTGCACTGCTGTTCAGCATTTCTGTGTGGCAAGTTTGTAGAAACTTAGGAAATTCACTGCTGCCAAGCCAAGTCTGTCTTCTTAGACTGAAACTTGCGTAAGGAGCTGGACACACCCTTATGTCAGGCTGGAAGCTTGAATGTTTATGCATGAGTATGGCCTTGAAACTGGTCGCCTGCAGAAAGGAAAGCCGTGCCAGCTATAAATAGCCTTGTGCTTGTGAATGGTGCGCTATACTTGTTTTAAGGTTGATTCCTGGATGATGGCGGTTCAAATCAGGACATTTACCATTATTAGGAAGGAAAAAAACCCCCAAAAAACCCTTTAACAGTTGTCACAGTGTTGTTGCAGATCCATTCCACACAATATTTTCCCTGCGAGAGAAAATCTTTGTACTAGTCGCTGTATTTCTGGATTTTTTTCTTAATTTTTGTATGTGTGTTTTTGAAAGGAAAACCTGCGAGTAAAACATGCCATGGGAGATGCATCATCCAAGGAGGAGCTGAAGAGGTATTCATTCATTCTGGAAATAATGACTGTTTGCAGTACAAATGTATCAGTACATGTATCAAATATCAGAGTCATCCTTTGTATCTTAGACAGTTACTTCCAAAAAAAAAAAAAGGGGAGGGGGGGGTACCATTTCATGGATGCTAAACTAGCAGTTGCCTGCACAAACGTACATGCATGCAGGCGTGTGCGCACACACACACAAACACACAGCGTGCGCGCGCACACACACACACACACACACACACACACACACACACACACACACACACACACACACACATGATTACTATGTACTTTGTTGCAGACTACGGGAGGAGAATAAGCGACTTCTAGGGGAAACAACCAAGCTTAGGCAAGAGAACTCGCAGTATGTTTCCCAGACCAGTAAGGAAACGGAAGCAGCTGGGAAAGGTACTATTTTCACAAAGATGGTGAAATGAAACAGTCATGTTCGTTAGACCTGTGTTCATGAAATGCAGGTTTCCAGCTTGTTACATGTACTAGACATTCAGCCGTGATGTCAGCTGTTCACATAAATTAATTTTTTACCTGGGGGGGGGGGGGGGGGGCATTCTTTGTGTTCTTTGGCTTCCTCCACCTATTCTTAGGAATGTTAAATCCCATGAAAAACAAAATAAATGTAATTCTAAACTCTGGAGCTTGAAAAGCTGAGCTGACCCTTGGCACCACTTGACTGTGTTCATGTCTGATGTTTGAACGAATACACATGGTTCATGTGAGTGTGACGTATTTTGGGTCTGGCCAGTCAATTGTGAGATGTGTCTATGTTGTTACACATTATTATTATTACTATTACTATTCTTATTATCCTGTGTTCAGAGCTACAGAAGATTCGCAAGGAACGTGATGCACTACAGAAACAGGTACAGCTCATCAACGGTCAGCTGAACTTGCTGGAGGGCAGCAAGCGACGATCAGACGACACGGCCCAACGCAGCCAAGAGGAGCTCACTCAGCTGAGGGCGCAGCTGGAGACCAGTCGCAAGGAGTGAGTTGTCTTGCAATATACATTATGCAACAGCTAAATTGCTGAGTGAATCGTTTGATATGCTCTGAATGGAGCTGCAAGTCTGACAGCACGCAATCTGATTTTAACTTGATGCAGGCCGTGACAGCAGTTTCACATGCTCCATGTGTGCGTCGATGGTTTACACATGAGGGGCAGGTCTTCCTACTTATGGGAATTATAATAGGACAAATTCCTTACACGACCGTAAAAGTCTAGGACATTTCTTTTGAATTATTGTCGGACAATGTGTCCTGTCATTTCTGCGCCACGATGGGCAGTCCAGCTTTGTAAGAAGTAACTTGACGTTTAAAAAAAATGAATCAGTCTGTGACTGATGTCAGACACAGATATGAATTAAGCCCTGGAGGGGTTTGTAAAAGCAGACTACTTTTTGATCACACACTTTTTTTTTCTTTTTTTTTTGTGGTTACCAGCATTAAAAAAAATGAAAATAAGAATAATGAATGCTTGTCAAATCCACAGTACTTAGTAGACCCTTGTACAGTAGATATGGCACACCATATGTGTAACACTGACGCACATTGTGTTCTTCTTTCACATAGTTGGTATAGGTCTACTAGCATGTACAACTTTCCTTTTTTTTTTCTTTTTTTTTTCTTCTTTTTTTTTTTTGGGGGGGGGGGTCTTGTTGCTGTTGGGTTTTTTTGTTTTTTCGCTGTTGCTGTTGTAGTCTTTTTTGGTTTTGTTTTTTTTCTTTTTGTTTTAGTGATTATGTTTTCTTGACTTGAATTGACTTGACGTGCAGGTGCGCTGAAGCAAAGCGTGTTGCGACACAAGTGAAGAGCCTGAGTGAACAGCTGCAGAAGGCCAAGGAGAAGCAGGAGGGGCAGGAGAAACAGATCCGCACCATGAAAGAGGTATAGTGGACATGTTTACCACGGCTTTGGTTTTCATTTATGTCGCATGCTCAGCTCTGGGAAAGGTGCAAGGCATTGCTTTTTGAGAAAATTGAGAAACACGTGATACAGGCTTTCCAGCTGCAAGCATCTGAAATCTGCTGCTATTGCTTTGGGGCAGTATGGTGAACTTATATATGTATGTGGACTGGGAAGTGCAATGCTGTTGTTGTTGTTGTTGTTTTTTCCCCAGAAAAAAACCTCTGCCCCAATGGGTTTGTGAAATGCACCATGCTTTGCATTTATACTTTATGCAGTGTGCATGTTGACGGGCTGCCGCACACATCTTAGGGGTGACCATTTGAATGCTGGGCAGATTTTCACTGATAGGTGAAAATCAGTCAGAGATTATGCAGTATATATATATATATTTTTTTTATTTTTTTCCCCCACTGAATGGTTGTTTCTCTTGACCGCCAGTCTTATCGTGGATGGTGTGTGTGTGTGTGTGGGTGTGTGTGGGTGTGTGTGTGTGTGGGTGTGTGTGTGTGTGTGTGTGTGTGTGTGTGTGTGTGATGTGTGTGTGTGTGTGTGTGTGTGATGTGTGTGTGTGTGTGTGTGTGTGATGTGTGTACTGGAAAGTTTCTGTCAAAGACAAGAAGAAGAAGAGAGAAAAAAACAAACAAAGCAAAAAGAGCTTCTATGATTATCATGTTTCATAGAGTTGTACATTTAACTACAGATCGATCAGAAGACGTTTTAGTTAGACTTGTGCATGCGTTTCTGCAGGAGCTTCCTGAGGAGAGGTCAAAGAAGCCTGCACAGATTCAGGTGCCTTTCAAACGTTTGCCAGCACTTCATGCGATTAACCAGACCTGGTTTTCATCCTTATACTTACTATTGATAAATCGTAACCTCGTTTGTGGTGTGTGGCTGCTTGGGTTTTTGGGTCCCTGTTGTCCTGTACGTGTAACTGAAAGCAAACCCTTTCTCTGTCTATCTCTTCCGATCATGTTAGATCATTATACCCGACCCTTTTTGTCTTTGTCTCTTTCTATAAACACTTGTGTGTGGAGATTGTGAACACTTTAAAATTTAGTGTGCAGTGGGTTAATTAATTTTCCCCTTACAATTTTACGCTTATATAGGCATTCTATCAGTTGTTTGTAACAAGGATGTTTTGTAATTGTTTGTACCACAGTAGATATACCAGCTAGTTTCTCAGAACTAGCCTCAGCATAAGGACCATGCTTCTGGGGGGGGTCACATAACTCACTGTAGTGTAAATTTGCCTGCATATACATGCACATGTACCAAATATTGGAGCAGCGTAGGCTTAGAATAGATTTTGTCGTATAATAGTTCGAGCACCATATGTACAATTTTTATAACCACAGATAGGTTTAATTTGCACACTGATATTTAACTTTATACCTCTTGTACTTGATAACAGGTATGTCATATCATGTAGGAAAAGTACCAACACTTCACACACATCACTTGTTTGACTGCCTGAGCACTTTTGGTTCCATTTTCATAGCGACTGTTTACCATATATAAACTCTCTCACTTCACTGGTTCACAACACATACACATTAAATTTGTCATGAGTGATTTTATCATGATGCTTTTGTGATTTGACTTTATTTGTGTTTCCATCAGGAAATGTTCCTATTTTAGCAGCATAAATGCAATTGCTTGGATTATTTAGTTTCATAGATAACATTTTACACAAATTCACCAAGTTCATGAGTTAATTGTCTGCAGTGAAATCTAGAATCAGTAAGACAGATGCAAGTGAACTGAAAAATGGCATGTTTTTGTTAATGATATTAGGGATTGTTTCTTTTAATTCATATTGGGGGAGCTGGGATAGCAGAGCTGGTGTGAGCGGACGTGAACTGCCAAGTATAACGCTCAGGTCGTGATTTCAAATCCCTGCTTTACTTTTCCTTCTTGTCCTGTCTTTGATATCACCCATACTGGACAGAAAAGGATGTTAAACCCCTAACCAACAAACTTAACCATCCAACTCAACCAGCCAATATCAGCCAGCCAAACAACAAGCCAGCCAGTCTCCTCTGTCAAGAAACCATTCATTAGCAGTAGTTATCAGTTGTTGGCCCTGCAGCTATGCTATTTACATCAGTTTCTGTGTGGGTGGCTTATACAGTACCTTGTTTCCTGGTGTGTTCTACAGCTTCACCCTTAATGATTTTCTCTCTCCTGATAATAATTTCATTTCACTACCAGGGCCTCACATCCATGTCAGTTATAGATCATAATAATAATAATGATAATTGCATTAATATAGCGCCTTATCCCAGATATTTGGCTCAAAGCACCCCGAGCTAAACCCAGCACACACCCTCACGTGAATCACACGCATTCTCTTAGACACTTAAATTTATATGGACACATTACAATCATGTGTTGCGAACGGTCAGTGCAGTAACTAAAATTTCGGAATTTTAGACTTGCATTTATTTATTTATTTATTTATTTATTTATTTTTTGTGGGCTGAACATTTCCAGGGCAGAAGGGGAGGAAGCGTGAGTCACTACTGGGAGGGAACCCCCGACTGTCGGCCCGAATGAAAGAAAAATTCTTTGGCATGAGTGGGACTTGATCCTGACCTCTCACATTCATGACAAAGTCTTAACCGCGACACCACCAATCACCCTGGATCATTTTTGAAAAGTCTGATTACTTCCCTACAAAGGCGTACATAACAGTGTGTCCTTTCGTTTCTGCCCCGCAGTGGACGTTATTCAGGACAAATATTCTGTACTTTTACCTCCAGCCAGTATGTTTGTCCTGTGTTTTACTCTCAACTGATACGAAGCCCTAGCTGCCGTGCCCCATCTTTGACAGTGCATGTGTTGTTCTTGTGACAGGAATCCCTTGAGGATGTTGGGGCAGAACTGCAGCAGATGCGCGGAGAGCTGCACAAGCTGATGGGGGAGATTGAGAACAAGGAGAGGACGATCGAACAGCTGGAAGTGGAACTGCGCAGTGCTCGTGACACTGCTGACTCCAGGTGAGTTGTGCGTTGTGATATCGAGGGTGGGTGTGAAGTACAGTGTATGTTCAGCTTGTGCGTGACTGAGGCCGCGCTAATGTACGCTGCAGAGTTAAGGGCCCTTGCACACTGGCGTCATGCGACATTGTCGCGCCACGCGTGCAGCAAATTTTGTCGCGCATCTACGTATGCAACCCCTTGAAGCGCACAGCGACAGACGTAGCACGATTGAAAAATTCTGTCGCGCGAGGATAGGCACTGTTCTATTCGGCGCGCTTGACGCGCGCGTGTAGCGTGGCTTCAGCCAATCAGAAGAGCCAGCCAGCAAGGGCTGACTCGCCATCCTCTTCTCTTCCAAGATGGCGGAATTGCGCGAAGACGAAATGTTTCGCCTCATCGACCTGTATCGTGAACAGGAAAACCTCTACAATTTTCAGCTCGATTCATATCACAGTCGACGGGTATGCCGTTTTGTTGTGTCACTCTCCGCTGACACACTACGGTAAATACATAAATGGAGTAAATAAAACTAGACACAAGTGAACCGCCGGGTTGTCACTGATCTCTCATCGTCCCAGTCTACGATATCATTCTACAGCAAAGCCGGGTTTGTTGTAGCTAAATTCTATCAAGTTATCGTGGCCTCGATCACCAGTCTCTATTCAGACTGCGAACAAGCAGCCTGAAGTTTATGATACGTTTCAGATCCCTAATATTTCGCATTCCATCGCACACTCAGAAGCACTGACTCGTGGCGAGATCTCTGACGCGGCGCGCGGCGCTCCACGTGTGAGAGCTTCACCGTGCGCGCAGCACGCAAGGAGCTACACGCGTGCATGCGTGTGATGTAGCACCGACGCTAGTGTGCACCGGCCTTAAGGGAGAGCATCGCGTCTGTTGCAACACAGAGCTGTAACCTGGTCGTGATTCACAGTCCACATACCCTTCACTTCACAATTTACCAGGACCCCCACCCTAAACATATATAAAACACACACATGATCTTGCTGGTCAGGTGCATGTGTATGTGTGTGAGTGTGTTAGCCAGTCTTTGTTGCTTGCATGGCATTAAGCCCTAAACAACTAGCTAATGAACTAACTGGAGGGGGGAGGATATGTGTGTGTGTGGAGGGAGGGGGGAATCAGAATCAGAATTGTTTATTGATAGACCTTAGGCCCATTCAAAGTTGAGAGTGACATCCAGACATTCTTATACACAACAGTACTTGTACATGAAATAACCAAAGTGCAAAATAAAGTATATCAACTCAGCTGAGCAACTGTTGCCTTTTTCTTGAAGCTAGAAAAATATATAATGCTAGGTTCTTATAACTACATGTATAATAGTTACTTTAGGCCATTAGCAAAGTGAGTCGAAAGCTGCTTGGATGGTTCCAATATTTGGAGGGGGGTGGGGGGGATGCCATATATGTACTGCAGCACTGTTTTTGTAGTGTGTATGTGTGTGTGCATGTTGTGTTCTGTGTGTCTGCATGTGTTGATTGTAAAGCGCCCCGAGCTTTTGTGGGAGGGAGGGCGTCCTTAAGTAACCCATGTTATTGAAAATATTATTTTGGCATTTTCAGGGAGCACACTGTGAGCGACCTGAAGAAGTTAGTGGCAGACCTCGAGCAACAAAACTCATCTCTCAAGTCAAGCATGGAACACAAACAGACTGATTCCTCTGGTGACGAGAGACCTGCTTTGTGAGTTGAATCACAGTATCAGAGTTATGCCACATATCTGTCTTATTTACTTTAGGCTGGATATACGTTTTCATGTTGAAGCTATACACAGTCACTCACCATGAAGCCAAACCATGAAAGGATTTGAAAAAAAATTCTTTTCACATCTCTTCAAAGCCCATGCAAAAATCACAGTTTTGCTTGAAATCTTCCCAGGGCCCGTACGTAGAACTTGAGGTTAATTTAACCCACAACTACAGGCCTAACCCAGACTAGGACAAAAGAAACATCAAAACAAAATTAAATGAAAAAGGAAGCGAAGAAAGAAAAACAAAAATCCTTCTACATTGTATAATGTCATAGGCACCTTGCTGGAATGGACCTGCTTCCTGATTTAAAAAAAAAAACAAAAAAAAACCAGAAAATTTAACCCTAGAGCTAGTTTAGTTCGAGGTTAGTCTCTAACCCGGGGCTAAAAGCCCTAACGTCGACTATTACATATGAGCCCAGATCACTAGGAGCCATTTCAAGCCACTGTTATGCAATGCGCAGCGGTCTCGGGACCTAGTGGGAAGGGCCCACGCCTTGCGTAATAGCGGCTTGAAGTGGCTTCTACTGGTGCGCAGTAGCTTATTCTTTTCACAAGCCTTATCATACAGCGGGCAGGAGGTGGTCGGGCTTGTGCTCTTAAGAGATATCTGATACTTTTGATATCGCATATCGGGGCTTTTGATTTGCACTCATTTCTGTGACATTAAGTTTGGCTTTTCTTCCTCTTTTCCAGTGTGGTCAAGACAGGAGAGAGTGAGTATTGTCTGTTTACTGTGTTACGTACCTTTCGTCTGACTATGGGTTTGGTTTGTACGAGCTCGAACTTAAAAATTACATACATGAACCAGTGTACATTTACCTGATTCCGATTTTATTTGAAAATATATAAGATTGCAGTTAGTGCATACTGACTTAAAATTGTGTGTGTGTGTGTGTGTGTGTGTGTGTGTGTGTGTGTGTGTGTTGACGGTGTGTGACAGTGTGTGTGTATGAAATGAAATGAACCTTTTAATTATTTTCCAACTGTGGAAGTTTTTTGTCGGCAAACTTTTAACCAGTATCACAACTTGCCGTTGCTACGTACTCTAGACAGACTGACTGACTGACTGACTGAAACTTTATTTATCAAGGATGAGATATAATAGACACACAGGTCTCTCTTACTATCTGTCCTTGCTACACTAAGAGAGAGAGAGAGAGCGTATCTACAACTAACATGTTTGGTTTTGATGGGCAGAATCGCTAAAGGAGGAACTAGAAGAGGCTGTGAGAAGCAAGCATGTGAGTATAACTAACTGGAGTGAATTACGTGAAGACCAGTAAACATTCTGCTCCCTGTCTTATCACACCATATGTTTTACTGTGCATCTGTAATCAGCTACATGTGGTGGAGGAAATATATATTCTGCAGCATGTCACGCTCAGTGATTTTCATTTTCTGTGTTTGTTTGCATGTTGGTTTTGGTTTTTTGTTTGTTTTTTGTTGTTGTTGTTTTGTTTGTTTGTTTTTTGTTGGTTTTGTTGGTTTGTTTGTTTGTTTGTTTTGGGGGGGTTGTTTTTTTGGCTGTTTTTTTGTTGTTGTTTTATTTTGTTAATTAGTCCTAGCTGGTCTTGCTGAATCGCATTACTTTCTCTTAAAAAGCTGAAAAAGCCATAGAACTAGCTAGTCTGGAACATGCCAGGCTCAGCACTGCCAGGGTTAAGATGTGTGTAGGTGTTTTGATTTTTTTTCCTCTATGCACGTCACTTTTTCCCATAAACAGGTCTAAAAACATAACTCATACACACTAGAGTAGATGTTATCTGCCCATGTTATTTATTACCTGTACCACACACCTATATAGAACTGTGTCTCACCAATGCAAAATCCTGCAAGGTGTGCTTGTGAGACATAGTAGATACATTTGTCAAACATTATTTAGGAAACAAAACTTTTTGCACTGGAAAAAGGAGTTGGCACAGAAAAGCGAGGGCCTGTAAATGTGACTTGTCAACTTGCAGAATCGTTACGGAGACAGCAAGCCACGTTCGCTCGTCAGGTCAAAGTCTCTGATCCCGGTTAAACTCGGGGAGGGATATCATGCCCGCCTGACTGTTACAAAGGTTTACAGCCTGGCAACTTGCAGTTTTGCTGATTTTTCGTTCTGCTTCTTGCATACACTTTTGGTGTTTGCTTTCTTATTTGAAAGGAGCTCGTGTACCTTCTCCTACAAGATTCTGAACCTGTGTTCCATTCTCTTGAACCTGATATCCTCTCTTGAACCTGATATCCGACTTTGCTAGAAGTGTGCACTGGTTGCTATATCCTGTAGGGCCCTAGCTTTTTTCTTCTTTTTTTTTTTTGGGGGGGGGGGGGGAGTGGAGATTTCAGACTTTCTCCTCTATTAACAAATCCTTCCTTAGGCTTTTATCTTCATGCGTCCTGCAACTTCATGGGGAAAATATTCACTTCACACTGATGGTCCCCTTTGAGATGGTCTCTTACTCAAAACTCTGCTTCATTTCTTCACTAGATAATGCACCGCAAAAGATCTTGCACTTGTTTTGCGCTCCCAAACTTCCCTTGTATGCCTTTTCTGGTGTTTTCCATCTTGTGTGTGTGTGTGTGTGTGTTTCCATGGCTGTTTGTTTTTACTGGTATTGATAATCCACTTTACTTTTTTGGGGGGGTGGGAGGTGGCGGCCAGAGTACCTTGGTTTTTAAGTGACAAAGGCGAGGCGCGCTAACAGTTTGACAGGGTTGGTTGGTTTTGTGTTTTGCGTTTTTCGCATGGTAAAAATCTGGAGCTGTTGGGTATTTACAGTTGGATAAATATATATTGGAGCTTCTTTTGCTGTGCTTAAATGTTGCTGGTAAGCTTTGCTTTCGTGTCTTATTCTGTCTGTCAAACTTGCACCTGCGGCGGATGGTCACTATATTTTGTTGACTTCCTGCTGGGAAATTTTGTGCTTCTTTGAAGTTAGAGTGGAAGATATAGTGTGGATTACTGTGTTCATGTAACAATTCTTATGATCTCCTAACTATTACAGGTTCCTTGCCGAGTTCTGTTTGTGGTAAAGATAGTTTTCGGCGTTCAACAACATGACCAATACATACATTATAGTTCAGCTTGCATGAAGTGATGTTTACACTGATACATGTACAGTGATTGTGATAAGCACAACTAAGTTTTGCTGTCGGGTTCAGCTGTCAACTTACTACATACAGTACTTAACCAACGAATAATCCAGTGCTCATTCATTAAGATTGTTGTGGATGTTTGAGATATTTGACCATACAAACATGCATGCAAGAAGAACAACTTTTCAGTAGATCTGATTGGAGTCGTTTTATCTAACCAACAAAAAAATAAAACAGCTAGCTTGTGTTTTGCCTTGATCATGTGTATCATACAAGCAACTTGAGTGACCCCTTAATTAATGCTCATCAGGTAAATGTGGATGTGAAGTTTCCTTTGAAACGACAGTATTTGTGTATTAAGTCCATATGCAATTCTGTGCCAAAACAAAGATGCTGTTGAGGATGCTGGGGCATCACATGACTGTCAAGACCCATAATCGTGACTTGGCTTCACGATTTCACGGTTTCCTATCACAACACACGGCAGTAGTGAATACCAGTTCACAGCAGTAGGATCGGTTAGCCCAGCCTTTAAAAGTAATTTTATAACTTGATGCTGAGAAGTCACATGTTGTGTGCAGGTTATGTTTCCTGCTGGGAGCGTTTGGTTAAAAAAAATGCTCCATGTTTGTATTGTATATTCCTTTTCAGGTCCAGTTGCGGAGTCTCTTGATCAATTGTAGACCACATTATTTGCCTACACTGCTTGGTCCGGGATATGATGCACATTACACTTGCATGTTCTTGATGACGTGTGCTTCTTTCTTGCATTGACATTGTCTGCTTCCCACTGTCCGCTTTTTGCTGCAATTCTTTCTTTTTTTTTCTTTTTTTTTATTTATTTATTTATTTTACTACTTTATTTTTTCGTTTTGGGAAATTCGGGCTGCCTCACCCGGGCGAGGCGTTTCAACGTGGCACAGTGCCACCCAATACCTATCCTAATTTTATTTATTTTATATTACTATTTTTTTCAATTTTGCTGGTGGAGGAAAGCAGGATTATGGATAACACGGAGAGAAACCCCCGATGAGCAGCCAGGTAGCCAGGAAAAACCGGTATCACATGTCACAGGCTCGGCCTGGACTTTAACCCCATGCTTCTCCACCGTGACAGCCATACAGTAGTGCAGTCATGCAGCAGCTATGTCTGATGTGCTACCTGTTAGACCACCGCTTACCCCAAATCGGAACTTTTAAAACTGTATTTCCGTGATTTCACTTCAGTCAGGTGCTACTGCTGTGCAGGCATTTGGTGAAGGATGGGCATAACTGTCTTCTTTGTTTCTTTGTTTACCTCTTTGTCAAAAGCAGGCATATTCATCTGAACTTTGAGGATAACAGTATAAAGAAATGTTTGCTTAGGACGATCCACAAAAAGAAGCCCGTGGCAAGAATGTGGAAACGAGACTGGAGATGGAGTCAGCAGGCGAGGGAGAGACCAAGTCGGGGTTGTTGGCTCCGCCAAACCCCCCCAGACCTTCTGCATCAGCTGCATCAACACCTCGTTTTGGCACCCTGTCACCAACACCCCCAGAAACACCTCTGGTCTCCAGTGCCAAGGCTAGTTTTACTTACGAAGAGCATACCAAGCCAAAGCTTCAACTCGGCAAACAGGACGCTTCAGCGAGCCCACCAGAAGAAGACAAAGGTGATACAGACTTCCCACCTCTCACCCCACCGTCACCAGAAGATGCGAGACAAAAACTCTCTTTCTCTAGGCCGCCACCTCCATCCGCAGTCAAACACAGGCGGCTTCCTCAGGTGAGGACATCAGGAAGCCACTTGGCCAAGGCGGTCATGATCAGGCAAGCTTTCACCAAACAAGTGGAGGGTATCATTGCCTCGGAGGCAAAGGACGAGCCAACGGATCAAAACTCCGAACAGACACCACCTTCAGCAACAGAAGAGGCCGCTTCATTTTCGCTACTTTTGAAGCTCTCATCTAGCACAGAAGGTGAAGTGAAAGGTGCAGACACTCAGGTTTCAAAACGCTTTTCAAGGAAAGATTTCGCCGGTAAACCAGGTAGACACTTGGCAGTGAGTTCTTCTGGTGATGCAGAAAAGAGGGAGAAGTTGTCTGTTGGGGCTGCCAAGGTAACATTTCAGCGAGAGAAACGAGAGGAAATGGTTCCTGCAACTAGAGTTTCGCTGGAAGCCAAGACAGACAGTAAGCTGATGTCCTTTGATGAGCTACTTGGCGGTGAGGGTAATGCCATGTCAGCCATGTTTTCTTCAGTTGGTGATAATCATTCATCCAGAGTGAAGTCATCATCGGGAACCCCATCAAGTCATGAGCGGTCGCAGTCGTCAAGTGTGAAACCATCTGCCTCACCGAGCCAAGCAGCTGCTCCTGCAAAAAGCAGACTTTTGGGAAATGAAGCAAGCAGCGCGTCAGCAGGGAAACCAAGCACCTCCATTACTAGGCTGTCTGTGCCTAAGGAACAGTCAGGAAAAGGAGATGGCAAAGTCAAATCCAAGTCCGCCTCAGTGAGAGACTTTCTGACGGCATTCTCTTCCAAAGAAAAGGATGACAACCATGCAGAAAGTGACTCAAACCAAACACTGACAGACTCTTCAAAACTGCACAGGAGCAGCACATTCTCTGGAATGAAAAGTGTTGAGAAGTCACAGGGGTCAGCGAAGTCATCCTTAGGGGTTAGCAGATCGTGGACTTGGCATTCTTTACTTAATGAAAGTGATACCACTGGTTCAGAGGGCAACAAGACGAACACAGGGGATCCAATGAACACTGGCGATGACGAGGGTCCTCGTTCATACGCTATTTTTGATCCAGACACGACAGATCCTTGGAGCATGCTGCTGGATGAACCTTCCAGTGATAAGGCCAAAATGTCATCGACTTTGCCCACGGCGTCAGCTGCGGAATCTCCAGCACCAAAGCGTGCTGAGGTACGGACACACTGCCTTGTTCCTGCCTTCTGCAGCACCTTTCTTTCTTCTTTTTTTTTTCTTTCTCACTAACACTGAAATTTGCATCCCTGACTCTGGAGTGCTTGTGGTTGGTTTGTGGTGCGTCGCACAGGCTGTTGACTGTGAGTGATTGGCTTGGGCACCTCTGGCTTCTGCATATTACTTAGATGAACTTGAGTCATGCAGTGAACTGTGCTTCGTCCACTTTGTAGTATTGTAGGCCCAGGTTTTAAAATTCTTTGCAGTTGCCTATAGTCATCATTGCTTCATGAATAACGTGCATACATGTTATTAGGGCAGTTATAAGGAGCTGTTACGATCAACATTTTGTGTCTGTAAAAGTTGAGAAATAGTGAAATAGGCGTATTTAGAAAGTGTACCCAACTTTGCTTCCTAGGACTCACCATAGAACATTGAGAACGTACATGTATATAGGGAACTAATAAAACAGATTTTCTGCATGTAAAAAGCATCTGATTCTCATAATAATGTACTCTCACATAAAAACTGTCTTGATGTTTCTGATGTGTTCTTTGGTGCGCATGTTTGTCAAATTTGTAAAGAAAATTTTTATGCGTTGGACAGTAGATGAAGTTCTTTCACATACTGTTCTGTTTATTGGCATTGAAATTACTGCGTTAATTGTTTAGGATTGTTTCAACGTTGAAACTTGCGATGCTGAAAATTGGATGTGCCAAATTTATTTTGTGTGGGAGTACATGTTGATGGTTGTGCATATGATCATAGCACATCATATGGTATGCATATGACACTTGTATATTGTGGTATAGTCTTACATTGCACGAAAGTAAATTGCCTCTACATGTACAGTGCGTTGTATCATCGTAACCATGTGTATGTATTTGCATATCGTATTCACTTTTTCACTGCCATTTTTTCAAGTCTTTTAGTACATGTACCTACCCAACACACTGTACAATTCAATATTTTACCATGCATTGGAATATATTGTTACCACTTTGAGGGATCATTGTCTCAAGATATTTTTCTGTGGGCTGAAGGACACAGATACACAGGGCCTCAAAATGCCTATATATTGCTTATTAGCCTCATGCATCATAGTCTTCCCTAAAATATGCTTCAATATAGAAACAATTACTACTATGAACAGACCATTCAAAGGCACGCACCTGACAAGTTTTTTAAAAAGTGCTTTAAAAAAATTGAATGTCTCCTTTCCGCACAGGCCTCAATGGAGTAATCCACGTCTGCTTTCTCTTTAGGCCAAAGAGGCAGTTGACACAGATTCACTTGTGTCACTTGTGCTCAACCTCTGCAAAAATGTCCTAGCTTCACTGGCAGCTTGCCGCTTTTTGCGACCGCCTTGACCTACAATAACACAAAAATCAGGAAAATCACGCCTTTTCATGACAACAAAAATCACTACAGACTAGCACACTCGCCAAACACGGTACCTCAAATAACGCCAAACATTACCCCACAGTCAATTTGTGTCCTTGTGCCTGTCGAGACAGTATTATACATGTACGTTATACATGTAGATGGAAGTGTCACATTTGGGCACAGTGTGGTTTAAATGTATGCAGAACACTTACTGACGTACAAGCTGAGAATGCTCTTCCGCTAGATGATTAACAATAGATGTACTTCATGATAATTATATGCATACATGATTGTGCTTGATGTATAGTCATGTTTTAGGCAGGTGCGGAATATCATCATATTCTTTTGTTACATGAATTGGTACATGTACATGTAGATTTTTTTTACTGTTCATGTTTGCTTTGAGATGTTTGTGTATGAAAGATTAGATGATTGATATTTTCTGTCCCTTAACTCTTTGACGACGGAGCGCAATTTCTGACACACGATTTCCTATAGGAAATCGTGTGTCAGAAATTGCGCTCCGTCGTCAAAGAGTTAATAGCTTTAGTGGGGCTCTTAATTATTAATAATACTTAGAGGTTTGGGAGATGCTTTTTTTTTGGAAGGTTTATATTTGTTCATATACTGCTGGGTAGAACTGGAAGCTAGAGGTGAGAATTTTGTTTGCAGATTTTAATATTGATATTGAGATGTACTACGGTGATGTGAGCTTTTATACGTGGAGCATGGTTGGAGCTTGAATCGGTATTTCATATTTGTACTTTACTTTCTCCGTTGCCACATTTTAGATAGTATCTCTGCTTGCTGGGCTAATATTTTGACTAGATTTTGCTGGTGAAAACGGGACGCAAATCAAGGTATTAGATTTTGGTTACCTGTAGCGACCTAGGAACTAAGGCCAAGTGCGTTATATTGGGAGTATACTGATCCATAATGTTTCCTGGCCTTTTGTCTAGGCGACCCAAAATACAGCAACTAGTTTCCAGCTTAGAATTTTTCTTACATTACCCGGTACTTGTGTTAGTGATTGTCATACCCACACTAACACTGTGTGATTCACTTTGCACTTTAACAGTGCTGTTCTGTCAGTGCATAGTAGACATTGCATTAATAATAAGTATGTGTTTGTTGTTGTTGTTTTTTTTTATCTCAATTAATAATTTTTATCTGTTGTTGCTTGTAAAGTACACACGCATGTAGTTTAACTGTATCATCATGGTTCTGATATAAAGGTTGCCTGCGGTACCTGCATTACCACCATGTGCCTTCACAGGTGCTATTAGTAATCATTTGTGAATACTTGAAATGGAATTACATGTACCATTGAATTGAGATAGTTTTTGAGATATAATTTTTTAGGACATGTGAAATGCTTGTTAACGAAGACTGTAACAGTCATCTTTTACTTCTTGAATGGTTGAACTTTATCGCTGTTATGAAGCATGCAGATGATATACGTTGGACATAAATTCCTTACATTACCATTGAGTCTGAGGGAGAAATACGATGAGTTTCTTCAACAGCCTGTTAGCAATCATCACTGTTATATATTTTCAGTGAGATTTGCCTTAGCATAAGATTGTTTGTGTAAGCGACCTTCTACCATGAAGGCTGAAGATCATTGATTGAGAGACGGAACAATAAACATTTTCATTTATAAAGCTACATGTTGCGTTCAGCTCACGCTTTCTTTTCTGCGGTTCTAGGAAGGACAGCCTCTGAAGTTCAAGCCAGCCACGGGCCTGTTTCTCAGCAAGTCTCTCGGCCACCCCATCTCAGCCCTGAGTGGTGGTGGTGGTGAGTCGCAGACTGCCTCGGGAGCCAGCGGGGACACAGGTAAAAGCGTGCGCTTCGGGCGGTTCGGCGCCATGTTCTTCCACAGTGAGTACATTTCTGACACTCTGCAACCAGCCAGACTTAGATGAGGGCACTGTGTGATGCTGCTGTGCTGTCGTCGCATGTTGTGCTCAGTGTGTTGTGGATTTTTTTGGTTTTTTTTGAGGAGCTAGACTGGTTTTTAGATTTTTGTCCTTGCATGCATGAGTATATATTATCAATGCAGTGATTTAAGAAAAAATAAAACTAAACCAAAACCAACAACAAAACAAACAGACAAGTGGGTGTTTGGGGGTTGAACGTCCTTTTCCACCACATACGGGTGATATTAAAGACGGGGCAACGATGAAAAATCCAGCACAAATATTTGGCCCCAGCCTGGATTCGAACTCACGACCTGAGCATTGGAAGTCCAGTACTCTACCATTCTGCCACCCCGGCTCCCCACACAAACAAATAAACAAATAAACAAAAACAAAAGCACTGTGCATTTTGATAATTTTGTCATTACAAACAACAAAAACAGAAAAAAACGTAAAGATGCAGTAAGCAATACTAAAGCTAGTAATTTATTTGTACATGCAGTTCTCGGGGAAGAAAGTCTTTCGCTATAAACCTGGAAACAACAAATCTAGAGCAATGAATTATAGATTACAGTTTGAATTTGATATGTTTGCAAATCTAAAGCAATGGATTACAGATTATATGTTAAATTTGATATGTTAGAAGCAGTTAAAGTACATGTGTGAACAGCAGGTATATTGCATGATAATCATGTAGAGTAGACTAGCTTACTGTATGTTTTGCTGTTTAATTCTGGACTGTGCTTTTCAATTAGGTACATGTAGTTTGTATAGTTTTTAAACTTTATATTCTGATCAGCACTAGCTGTGGCATATAGTTTCTTTAGAGTTCTGAAGAGTTGTTATTTTATTTTATTTCATTTTATTTTCATATACTTGTAGCAATTTGTTCAGAATAGTCACATCAGTTACATCAGCATTGTGCAGTTTCATCACATTTTTTCACACAAGAAATAAACAATAATTGTTCACATTTTCTCTCCATCACATTTGATGTCTTTGACTTATGTTTCGTTTACATGCAAATTTTTTCTTGCACGACACAGCACCCATTTTGTTCTTTAACATGCATTTCAGATAACTTTAAAGCTCACGCAATGTCGCGCAATTTTTAGCGTCTTCAGAACGTGTCGGCGCACTCAGTAAATTCAGTACGTTCATGATCAGCTGTGTAGAAGTGTAGTCATTCTGTATGCATTCTGGATCGAGGAAATCTGTGATATCCTTTTTCCAATCACTTTGCAGTGATTGTGAGGATGTCATATTTCACTTTCTGTTGAAGGGAAGAAAAAAGAGAGAGAGAGAGAGAGAGAGAGAGAGAAAAAATAACAACAAAATATTCAATATTTTTCGACCACTTTGTAATGTAACTTTCTGTTGTGACCAGAAAGTCTTTGTTACTCTAATTTATACATGTACAAAAGAATTCCTAAGCTGTCTGTTGTGTCACACATGTACTTACTGCAGAAAGTGTGCATTTTTCCTTCTTCTTCTTTTTTTTTTTTTTTTTTTTTGCTCTGACCTAGCGGGTGCGCATTACGTGTCTTTGCTCACTGAACTCGAACAGGTTTAGTTCAGCTCAGATCACTTGGAGGTACACATGCACTAACAGGTAGAATCTGTTTCTCTCTGTCTCATGTCATAATTTTTTGCAGTCCTGGGTTTACTTTTGTTGGAACATAACTGCATTACCTTAATTATTTTTACCAGTTTATTAAAACAGCTTGATTTTGGGAAAGGTGCAACATGAAATTCAGGGAAACAGGTACACTGAGCACCCAGTATCCTGTGAACAACAGGTTTTCTACTGGATACTGTGAGTCTGGTTGACAGAGTGTCAGAGATGTATGCTGTTGCACGGTTCTTATAGTGGACACTTTGATTTTGAAAATGCTATTATAGTATAGTTCAGTTGGTATAGTTCGCCTGTTAGGGGGTACACATGTATGCCAGTCATTTGTAGGGGAAGCTTATCTACCCCAGTTGCGCGAGACGGGGTGCAAATTAATGTACATGTATCCTGGACTTGGGTCACGCGAGTTGAAGTCACATTGAAGCTCCGTACCTTCATTGTATGAATGTAACTTAAACGAAAGCATTAGCCATCAGATGGTGAAAATATATGTGCATGTATAGTA
The DNA here is from genome assembly GCA_018292915.2 of Batillaria attramentaria. Taxonomy (NCBI): domain Eukaryota; kingdom Metazoa; phylum Mollusca; class Gastropoda; family Batillariidae; genus Batillaria; species Batillaria attramentaria. The sequence continues at coordinate 103,463 of JACVVK020000595.1, forward strand.
TCTGTTGTGATTTGTAACTGTTTCGTTTTCCGGAAACGAGCCTTCAATGAAATAGCACCACGATATCGCAAGAGCTGACCAGACTGAAGGACGGGATACAATCGCCTGCTGTATGGAGAGCCGTGGTACATTTACTCCCCCTGCAAATGACTGGGATATATTTGCACCCTCTAGCGGCCGAACTATGCCAGCTGAGCTATAGTATTATGGTCTGATCATTTGATATTTTGTGGATGAACATGACCTCCATATGGAAGTGTTTCTAGGGCTTGCAAGCATGCTGTTTGCAATACAGAGCTTTTTTGGAAGCTTGTGCGGAACATGTAAACTAGCATGTGCTCACCGCTTTTTGCCAGTTTTGTAGATCAAAATACAGTTTAAGCTGCTTTTTTCTGAAGGTTAAGTGTTGGATTTGTTTCATTTACAGGCAGTCAAGCCATAAATGAAGTTGTCTTGGCTGCTTATTTTAACAAGTATAAATTTAAATTACTGTAACTGCTTTAAAGGTGTGCATTAATTTATGCAACACAGATTTCACTATACAGAGTCGTCAAGATTAATTCTTGTTATACTTTGCACAGTAAAAAATACATCAGTATTTGTATTTGGATCTCCTTACCGATCATTCTTCTGACCTGTTTTGCTGTCTTTAACAAATCAAGGTATGGGAGGCTGCACCTTTTCAGTTCAGATCATTCAGTTATATTACACTTGGTCCTGGGAATCTATTCTGTTTCCTGTTTTCACTCACTCGGTGAACAAAACCATGACACTGTGTACCTTAACTGTTAGTCATGCTTACCATAACAATTTGAAATTTTCACCCTTTATTTACACAGAGCCTGACAAACCAGGAACAGAGAGTGGCGACAGACTGCAGTCACTCATCTCCAAGTATCGCAGCCACAGCAGCGACCCCCTGAGCGGTGCCAGCAGCCCAGTAGGTGGCGCCAAGGCACGTGCCGGCTCTGCTCCGCCGTCGGTCAGGGCAGGACTGGGCTCACCCAAAGGCCGAGGCTTCACTCCGGGAACTCCCAAGGCTCCTCTCCTGCGACCAGAGTTGTCAGCGTCCTCCGGTAGAGCGGAGGAGACGACAACCCTTAAGACGGGGAAGAAGCTTCCTCCACCCCCACCACCAAAGCCCGGCAAGTCGCTGATGAAAAGTTTGTCCGGAGGTGACGGTGGCGCCGCCAGGCAGGAAGGGGAGGGAACATCTGACCAGATGCTGGATTCTCAGGAACAGAGTGACATCAACGCCCTTATACAAAAGTAAGAGTTTATTCTTTCTTTCCCTTTCCTGATTTGTCTTTTTCAAAAGGATGGGGTTTTTTTGCTGTTTTTTTTTTTTTTTTTTTACTTTCCCTTGCTGTTGCACTCTGTGGTAGTGGTTTCTGTGACTTTTTTGTTCTTGTAGTGTGGATTTTGTTGTTGCACGTGAATTTCGTTTCGTCTTGCCTGTTTTGTTTTCACTCCAGCTACACATCATTCATTTCAGTACAGAACCTGTCAACATGTACACAACCAAACCATGTATTTTTTATACACTGTACTTACTGCCAGAGCAGAGATCTTATTAATGCTAGGCTCGCTTCACTAATAATACCACATACTGGTACATACATTCTTCTGTTGTATCTCCAGCTCTTTTTTTCTGTTCTTAATTTCCTTTTAGCATTTAGCACACAGGATATGGTAAAGTGCTTTCAGGGTAGATAGTTAACCCTGGCCCGAACATTCTGGGCTGCCTCTATAGCTTTTTCAGCACAGACAAATTAGTTCAGCAAGATTAGGGCTAAAACTTCTAATATAGACAGGATTCTAGGCATATGTACACAAATCAGAATTGTTTTACTGAACTGCACAGCGCCGCACTGCACTGCATGCACGGCTTTTTGTGTTCTACAATCAGAAAAGATTTGTGTGTGTGTGTGTGTGTGTGTGTAGTGCCTTTCGTGTCGGCTTCATCACCTGAAGTATATGTTTGTACCTTATTCAGGAAGCAGAGCTTGTTTTATTCTGAAATACTTAGAGCACGTACTTGTACTGCACATTCTTCTTGAAAGACAAGGTACAGTTAGTAAATTAGGTATTTTTTGTGCATGTTTGTAGTCTTATTACTTTGGTAATGCAGTACTAGCATATATGCTTTGTATAATGTAAGTAGTGTCTTATGAAACTTTCCCTCAGTGCTAGCTGTTGTTGTGCAGCTTTAGACTAGCTTGAAAAAGAAGAAGAAGAAGGAAAAAAAAAAGGTGCATTTGTGAACTCTAACAGCCCCCATATTCAGAAAATGAATCCGAAAATACTGGTGTGTGTATATTGTGAAGATCTCCCCTCAGAGTGTATGTGAAATGTTAATTCATGATTCCATTCCATCCCAAAACAGCGCTGTTTGTGTCTCTGTTTCCAGTTGTTATCAGTCACATAAAATGTACCTTCTGAACATGTACACAAAAAGCTGACATTGGTAAGGCTTACGTGTCTGTACAATATCATTCTGTACACAGTTCTCTTACCTGTGTACTGCCTACATTTCCCATGTATAAATTTGTACTGACTGGCGTAATATGGTGCAGGGATCTGCTTTAGTCTTGCTTGCATGGCTTTTGGCCCTACCCTTCTATATCTGCGATTTGTCCCAGTTCTTTGGTGGCAAGGTTTTCACATTTAGATTCCAACTCGGGGGGAAAGGTTTGAACCCAGGTGTAAGTATTTTTCCAGTGCAACTGCACTGTGACGAATCAGACAGAACGACAAACTGTTTCTGAAAGAAGCTGATATGTTGCGGAAAGTCCTTCAGCAGAGAGTTTATAGTGTTTTGCTTGTAGTGTCTTGCAGTAGAGTTTTGTTTGTGAATGTATTACTATAAGGAGTGTGTGGATGTTAGGAACCTGCAAACTGAAGTGTCTTGTCTGTAGTCTCTTTTCGTCGTTATGGTTTTGTTTTTGTTGAAATTTTCATTTGCATCATTTAAAAAAAATAAAATGGAATAGACCTAAATGTTGCAGGGTTTTATATCTGTGTCAGACATTGGTCATAGATGGATTCATTTTCAAAATGTAAAAATTACTTGCCCATGTGGACATAATAGACGACTCCACTCCGCAACCCGCGAGGCCAGGTGCCCGTCCCTTTACTCTGCTGTATACTGGCTAAACACAGTAATCCATGACATCACTTTATTGAAAGAGGGGTGATTTTGAGATGAAAGAGATTGACGTAGTGGTCTTTTTCCTCAAGTGACGTCAACGGACTGACTGCTTTCTTTCCAAATGTCAGTCATATCCGCTACTTCTGCTTCCCTCTTTGTAGTGTCGACAAGAAAGTCTGCCAGACCGTGTCGTGTGTTGCACTCATTATGCCACGGCACGCGATTGGCTGAATTCTGGGGGCTTGCCCCTTTTGATTGACAGGAGTGGGGTCATCTATTAGGTCCAGTCATTTCTGCACCACAGTGTACAGTATTCAGGACATATGTCCTATACTTTTATGGTTAGCTGGGACATTTGTCCTGTTATAGTTCACACAGATATTAAATCCTGATGCTGCAAGTAGACCAAGGGGTATCAGTCTTGTTCAGTACATTGCTTTCATTGCGTATACTCCTCATAGGTTTTCACAACTTTCCTGCAGCTTTTCTGTCTGTCTGTCTGTCTTTTGCACACCCGTAATTTTTTGTACAGTTTCTTGCAAGTTTTAACTGGTTCATTGGTGCACACGCACAGATGATATTGTAATCTTGGCTGGACAGATCGAGGTAACGTGCACCTAATTTTGATTTTCAAATTCCAGACTTTTCTGTCCTTATATGTAGAAACTAATGGATATTTATCGTAGACATCTTTGACACCGTTAATGATTCACTTTCTTTACCTTTTTCCCCCCTTTTGTTCTACAAGGTTTGATGACGTAGCTGATTTTTCCTGAAGGCTCGATCGACACATAGTTTGGGTTCAAATTTTTGGGATGGTGAGAGTTTGTTGTGACACACTGTGCACAATCTCCCTCTCCTGCAGAAGCTTCTGCTTCGAAAGTTGTCTTTTGTCTTTTCTTTTCTTCAGTTCTGTATGTGTTGTGATTTCTCTTTACAAAGCAGCCCTGATAGAGGTAGCACTTGAAGTTTTCGCCTTTTTCTCTGTAAAGTTAACCCTCTGAGTATTATTAGAGAGAATTTGAAGCAGTACACTGTTTGAGCAGCAGACACCAGAAGTGTAGGAGAAACTGTTCTGGTCCTTATACCTAGTGGAATGGTTGAAGGCAACAGATGTTGTTGGTCAGTGCTGATATTGACTATCGTAAAATATGTAATGTCTTATTGTATAATGTCTTCAGTGTTTTTCTCCTTCTTATTTCTTACATCTTTTAATTCGGATTAGTTGAGATGAGACGCAAAATGTCTTACTGTAATTTCTTCATTTTTTTTTCTCCTTCTCATTTTTTTAATCTTTGATTCCCATTAGTTGAGATGAGACACAAAATGATAGCATTCCTGTATATGCAAATCCTAGATCGTTACAGGAACTATAAACAGAAGTCCCACGTGAGCTATGACAGTATTGTCTGGTTCTGCTTCTTCTGCTATCATGTGCCATCCTCTATCACAGTTATAACCAGATCACACACAGAGAAATTTAATGTTTACGAGTAGAAAATTTTGCAAGTAGTCTAGCTGATACAGCGTCCAAGTCTCACTCAGAGGGTTAAAATTACTTGCAAAGACCTAGCTTCCATTTCATTTTTTCCCAGGGTTTTTGTTTTTATTGTGCGTAAGTGTACTTGGTTGATCTCAAAGTTTCTTTAGGTCGTGTTAGCTGGCCACCATGTAAAGAATAAAGAACTCAAGCCTCTTGCCGTCTAATCTGTGCTGTATTGCCTGTACACCATAGCTGTACCCAGTATTTTAAATTATCCTTTTACTGCAGTGTTCAGCTTTTGCTTCAGTAACCCTTGTAACAAATACATTGTACAGATGAAACAATATGTCAACAGTACGTGCCAAACCAGCTTTTATAATTATTGCTGTCTTTCAGATGTGTATGATTAAAAAAAATTGTAATCTTAATTTCCTACTGTACAAATGTCTGAAAGTGAAATAATGTAATGCATTGAGGGATAGAAAGTTCCAGAAGTCACCTCCCCTGCCTGAAGGTCTATCTTCGGAAACTGCCTTTGAGCATCTCTGCCAATAGTGCTGTACGTTTTAAGTTTTCATTATTTCCTGGGTACCTTTTTGTGTAGGCTGTGTGGTCTCAGTGGTAATGGTTTTCTCTTGTCCATTGTTTCCACCTGCTTTTTATTTCAGTGTTTTCAGTGTTTTTTTCCTCTTGCGTTAAATGTGTTTCGTGGATCTGTGTTGTTAATGTTTTAGCGAGTTTGTAGTTAATTGCATGGAAGCATAAGATTATCCCCTACATGGTCCACCCCTTGTCGTGGGGTAGTGGCTTGTGTACCTCAATGACCCAGAGAACTATGCCAGCAGGAGCACATGCTCCTGGCAGGGTCACCCAAGCTGGACAGGTCGAAGGGTAGAGGTCAGACGAATGTGGACCACCTCTCCAAGAGGCTAAACGGGTTTGCGTAGGGTTAACAGCCCTACCTGTAAAAAACATTAAGTTACAAAAGCATCGACAGCAACAAACCAAGACATTCACCTGGGCGAGGAAGGGTCTCCATCCCGGAGACCTATGACGCATTGCAGTGAAAGCCGAAAGGAAGCTGCAAGGCCGACCCCCCTTCTAACACCCAGGACAACAACGAGAGTAGCCACATGGAACATCAGGACAATGTATGAAGTAGGAAGGACCACACAAGTAGCAAGAGAGATGAAGAACTACAAGATAGGAGTACTGGGACTGAGTGAGACAAGGTGGCTACAGACAGGACAGCTGAGATTTTCATCGGGAGAGCAATTGCTGTACTCTGGACACACAGAGGATGGAGCCCCCCACACTGAGGGCGTGGCCCTGATGCTGGCACCGGAGGCACAGCGGGCACTCATCGGCTGGGAACCTGTCAACTCCCGCATCATCACAGCCAAATTCATCACCAAGAAAAAAGACATCAAGCTGAACATCATCCAGTGCTATGCTCCCACCAATGATGCGGAAGAGGAGAAAAAAGATGACTTCTACCAACAACTGCAGACAGTGATAGATAGAGGAGGAGCCAAGGACATGACCATACTGATGGGAGACTTCAACGCCAAGATTGGATCAGACAACACAGGCTACGAGGACACCATGGGAACACACGGACTGGGACAGATGAACGAAAATGGCGAGCGCTTTGCAAACTTTTGTGCCCTGAACCAGCTAGTGATAGGAGGCAGCATCTTCCCACACAAGCGCATCCACAAGGCCACATGGAGATCACCGGACCATGTCACGGAGAACCAGATTGATCACATCTGCATCAGCCGGAAGTTCAGGAGATCGTGGCGGGATGTGCGCGTGATGAGGGGTGCCGATGTATCATCAGACCACCACCTTCTTGCAACAACATTGAGACTTCGGCTTAAGAGGCACACCAACGCCAACAACACACGGACCAGGTACAACGTTGGACTACTCAGGAACACAGACACACAAGCAGCATTCCGGATCAGCCTTTCCAACAGGTTCCAGCCACTGCAAGACCTGATAGAAGACAGTGAAATGGACATCGAGACACACTGGGAACACAGCAAGAAACTTTGGCACGACACATGCGAAGAGGTCCTTTGCAAGAGAAAGACCCAACATAAGGAATGGATCTCTGCTGATACCATCCAGAAGCTGGAAGTTAGGAAAGAGAAGAAAACTGCACTGAACACGAGCCGAACAAGAAGAGCTAAGGCAAAGGCACAAGAGGAATACACAGCAACTGACAGAGAAGTGAAGAGGAGCACCAGGAAGGACAAGAGGGACTACATCGACAACCTGGCCAGTCAAGCAGAGGAAGCAGCCCGACAAGGGAATCTAAAAGACCTGTACCAGGTGACCAAGAAGCTTGCGGGCAAATTCCAGCAGACAGACAAACCAGTGAAGGACAAGAACGGGCACCCACTGACAACAACTGAGGAACAGCTGAAGCGATGGGCAGAACACTTCAGGGAGCTGTTAAATCGCCCCATCCCTGAAACACCACCAGACATCCCACCAGCAGAGACAGAACTACCCATCAACTGTGACAAGCCCTCTAAGGCGGAGATCAGGAAAGCCATCATGACACTGAGAAATGGGAAAGCTGCAGGGCCGGACGAGATACCAGCAGAAGCCATCAAAGCAGACACAGAGACAGCCGTCAACATGCTGCACAGCCTTTTCAGCAAGATCTGGGAGAAGGAAGAGGTGCCAGCCCAGTGGAAAGAAGGGATCGTCATCAAGCTGCCAAAGAAAGGGGACCTCAGGGACTGCAGCAACTACCGAGGGATCATGCTCCTGTCAGTGCCAGGCAAGGTTCTCAACAGAATTCTACTGGAGAGGATGAGAGAGGCAGTCGACCCCATGCTCCGAGACCAGCAGGCGGGCTTTCGCAGGAACAGGTCCTGCGCTGACCAGATTGCCAGCCTACGCATCATTGTGGAGCAGTCACTGGAGTGGAACTCCCCTCTCTACATCAACTTCATAGACTATGAGAAGGCTTTCGACAGTGTAGACAGAGAGGCACTGTGGAAGCTGCTAAGGCACTATGGAGTTCCCGGGAAGATCATCTCCTTGATCCAGTGCACCTACCAAGACATGAGCTGCAGGATTGCTCATGCTGGCCAGTTGTCAGAAAGCTTCGAGGTGAAGACCGGAGTCCGCCAGGGATGCCTGTTGTCCCCGTTCCTCTTCCTCCTGGTCATCGACTGGATCATGAAGACCACTACAGCAGGCAGGAAAAACGGGATACAGTGGACACTCTGGACGCAGCTGGATGACCTCGACTTCGCAGACGACCTGGCGCTCTTGTCTCACAGCCACAGCCAGATGCAGGACAAGACTACGCGCCTGGAAGCCACATCAGCCGGAACAGGGCTCAAGATCAACAGGAAGAAAACCGAGCTGATGAAGATCAACACCACTGCCAACACACCAGTCACAGTCGGTGGAGAGCCCATCAGGGAGGTAGAGTCCTTTGTCTACCTGGGAAGTGTGGTTGATGGACAGGGAGGCACAGACCGAGACGTCACAGCCAGAATCGGCAAGGCAAGGGCAGCGATGGTCATGCTGAAGAACGTCTGGGCATCCAAAGTTGTCAGCATAAGAACCAAACTTCGCATCTTCAACTCCAACGTGAAGTCGGTTCTGCTCTACGGATGCGAAACATGGAGGACAACGAAGACCATGCAGCAGAAGATCCAGACATTTCTCAACACCTGTCTGAGGCGCATCTTCAACATCCGATGGCCAGAGAAGATCCGGAATGAAGAGCTGTGGGAGCGAGCGGGGCAGGAACCAGTGGCCAAGCAGATCCTGCGGAGGAAGTGGGGCTGGATTGGACACACCCTCAGGAAGCCAGCATCCAGCACCACACGCCAAGCCCTGACATGGAACCCACAGGGGAAAAGGAAGAGAGGCCGGCCTCGCAACAGCTGGAGGCGGGACACTGAGGCAGAGCTATGTAAGCAGGGTACCAACTGGACTGGAGTGGCAAGACTAGCCCAGAACAGAGTGCGATGGCGAAGGGTTGTCGATGGCCTATGCTCCACGTGGAGCCAAGGGCCTAAGTAAGTAAGTAATAAGATTATCATCAACTGCTTCCATGTCGATGCCTTAGGTCAGGTATTGCATATTGGAGTACTGCTGATATAAATTAAACTTACACACACACACACACACACACACACACACACACACACACACACACACACACACACACACTGTGTATATATGCATGTGCATTCCACATATTTTGTGAACTACTAAGTCGATAGTAGCAGTACTGTAGTAGATGATCATACATGTTTCCCACAGGGAAAAAACAAAATTGCGGTACTTGTGATTGTCTGTCAGAGTATGCAGCAGGATTTTCGTGAACATAATTGTTTTATTTGTTCAAGAGAGGAATGAATGAATTTCAAAAATGAGCCTGAACTATGAAATCAGTATTTCATCATCAAACTTTTTCTGTTAGTGCTGTACCTTATTCACTATTTCTAGAGTAGTTACATGTTCAGTGTACCATCTAACACAGACTTCTATCCGGGTGTTGGTGTCGCACTGCTTTTGTGCCTTTGGTATCTTGTGCATATATCTATACTCTTTGTGAAATTCTTACCTGTTTCTGTGCTGTATTTGAATTACTAACACCCGTGCCGTCCTTCGTTTCCCTCCGTCCACTTTCAGGCCATCAGCCGGTCACGCACCCACCAAATCTTTGCTTTCCGTTCACCCACCCAAAATCACAAGTAAGGTTATTGCGGGGCTCCTGCGCTCCAAGAAGCTGTGACGTGCTCTAGTCTTCTGCAGTTGGTTTGGTGTGCTGTGCTGTGGTTGCCGTGGTGTGCAGGGGCTGCCAGCTGTGAGTTTTTGATGCGCTAATAAAAAGTAGCGATGGCTAGTTCTTGTCGTTTTAATTTTAATTTTTTTTAACGTGCACAGTGGAAGCTGGTCATGAGAGCAAAAGTCACTTCTGCTTTCCTTTTCTTTCTTTCTTTTTTTTTTGGGGGGGGGTGGGGGGGGGGGGGGGGGGGGGTGGGGGGGGAGACAGTTACCTCACGTAGATTAATTTGTCACTTAACTGAACATTTATCACTTTCCGACCTTTTCTGTGCGCCGTGGAATTCCCCCGTGACCCAAGGCACTGTGTGGGCCCACAACCCTTGCAGTTTTTGCAATTCTTCGATTTTTTTTTTGATTTTTTTTTTTAAAGAGGTTGACCTCAGATGTTTTGAAATCGTGTTTGGTATGGTTTTAAAGATAATTATGAGCACTTTTCTCAAAAAACATTTTTGACTGGAAAAATCGGGTATAGCGGCCACAGTGAGAGTGGAGATAACATGGGTTGTGGGTGCTTGGTAACAGCGTCCTCACGCGTCAGCACCCGGGGTCTAGGTGTGTGGTTGGCAACGGTGTGCAAGGGTTCTGTACAAACGCTGGGTGCATGGTCGTGAAAAAGTTAACTTCAGTTTCTTTTTTTTTTTACTGTGTGTACAAGCTCGGTAAAAGAATTTGATTTAAATCTTATTTCAACAGAACGTTCAGGATTTTATGCCAGTTCATGGGGTTATAGTCAAACCTGGTTGGCCATTAGTGTGTGTTAATTATTATCAGTGAGACCTTGCTTATGCCAGGCTTCCCTGTGTGCTCTCAGATTTAGACAACATAGTCATACCATATATTACTTTACTGTGTACAAGAGAACCTGACAGTCTATGAACTATAAAGCACTTGCTTTGGCTAAATGATGCACAAGCAGATATTACATGAAATATACTGTATAGAACTTTTCCTGAAGGTACATTTATTGTGATTGAAAAGAACTGAACACTGAAATCTGTAATCGTGCATCGTAGAAAATGTACCTAAAATGGTTAGATGTTTGATTTGTTCAAGTTCTTTGAAAATGTGTGTAACTGTGTTATACAGAAATGCTGGTTTTCACAATCAAACACCCACCCACACACACACAAGTTATTGACCATCTGTATTGTACCTATAGTTTGCCAAAATATTTAGATTGTCAAGCATACATACACACAAACATGTGAACATATGTTTTTACAGATTTTACTCAGACCAAAATAGCACAAGTGGTTTGGTCTGCTTCTGTAGTTCTTTTCATATACATGTACATCTAGTGCTTTTTAGATGAAATGTCCATACATATAATTTTATGCACATGCTGGTACATTCAAACATTAGCACAGTTTTCTAAGTACAGTAAAATGTAGGTGGCCTGTCACTGATAATTATCTAAATTAAGAATCTAACTGTGATTCATCAATCTCAAACTCTGTCATCGTTGTCACTAATATAAACTTTTTTATGATTTTGTATAAAATGTAATGATTACTTACATGTAATATGTCCTTGCCTATTCACAACTGACCTTAACCAGGGAATAACTTTTTAAAAAAAAGAAAAAAAAAGGGTTTTCTTGCTGAAATATTGTAACGCCTTTATCTCTCAATATCCATTCTTTCACCAGTTTAATTCTCGTCCTACTTTGAACTTTGGAAACTAGGATTGAAGAGAACTTGACTTTTCTGACAGTCAAGTACAATTCAACTTTGCATTACATGCATAGATAATTCCGTTAGCATCACCGTCTTTATGAAAGAAGAAGCAACCACGGTCTTATTTAATGTATAGACATAGAGTAATTAGGTAGATGTGGACATCGAGTAGGGCTAATCTTGTATACAACAGTAAATTGTATTTGATATATCTGTACCCCTCATTTGACCCATCCCACTGTCTATATAGGGCTAATCTTGTATACAACAGTAAATTGTATTTGATATATCTGTACCCCTCATTTGACCCCTCCCACTATCTTGCTGTTATGTTAATTAATTCATTGTTTCTTGCAAGGGGTTGTGGAGGGTGGAGCCATACCTAAATCTTAAATGGAAATCAGATTCTAATTGAATGAGTGGATATTTCGTCCGAGTACATGTATTTAGCAGACAAATAGAGTACATTGTCTTTGTTCTGCCATTCTTTCTGTTTTTTGGGTTTTTTTTTTTTTTTTTTTGGGGGGGGGGGAATTTTCTTTTAAAATGCCTATTGTGCAGGCGAGTCATTCTGACACGAACTGTAATGCTTCTTTACTTTCCTCACCAGGTACCTCAAAGTTCTTGAAATGTAAGCGGGATCAGCGTAAGTGAGGATGCACACCAAACCATCACCTGTTAGTCTTAGGGACGTGCGTTTGTGACAGAAGACAGCTGAGTTGATGTGACTTTAGTACTTGATGGTGTGGATTTGTCATCAACTACAAAGTGTCGCAGCCTTTTCTTTTTTCTTTTTTTTTTAATGCTTTTGGGCAGATTGTGATAGCTGTCTGTGTAATTAGTTCTTGTATTTTAGAAAAATAACGTTTTTATTGCATCACATCGTAAGTATTCTGTTAAAATTGTGATCTGGGCAATGCATATATTTAATTTTTTCAGTAAGCGTTTGTTTGTGGAACTGGCCTGTCTGGACTGTGATAGAAATAAAAACTTTATTTCATGCGTGCACTGGCATTATAAGAAATCCAGTAAACTGTCTTTGAGCTGTTTCGAGTTGTCATGATTCAGTTATATCATTCACTGTCCATTACACTACTTATTTACACTGATTTTTTTTATTTTTTTTTACCAGATGTATGTATGTTACAAGTGTGAACAGTCGTATCAGTTTTTCACTGCTGACAGGTATATATTTTATGTCATCTGTGATACTTCCATTACCGAATGTTGTAAGATCTGAGTTCTGGTACATGCAGTAGTTTTGTAACCTGTATGCACAGCTGACTTGCAATGGCATACTTTATTTTGAAACTGCAAACATGAGTGCGTCCGTCTGTCCAATGCTCATCAGTTTCAGGAAAAAATCCATCCGTCCTTGCATTTAATTTGTCAGTGGGGATGGTAAGTATGACTCCCCCCCCCCCACCCCACACACACACACCAACTGTTTGAGCTGTAGAACCAGTTGTACTCTCCAGCTCCTGTCCCATGCCAGCGCAGGGCAGGAGGAAAAGTATGTGGTAAAGCCAAGAGCTTATGCTAGGGGTGTCCAGAGCGACCCCAATTTCCTTTAAAATTAGACTGAAATCTGTGTAGTTTTGGCATGATATTGAGTGTTTCATAGGAGAAAACACTTTTTTTTTGTTGAAGGATAACTTTAAAAATTACACTAGAATCTGTGCAGTTTTAGTGCGTTTTGGCATGATTTTAAGTGCTTGAAAAGAGGAAGCACACTGTTTTGGGGGGAGGAAAATTTTAAGCCAAAGGTGGAAATCGGCCTAAGGTGGAAGATTTTAAGCCCTGCAGTGTTTGTTTGTTTTGTTTGTTTGCTTTTTGGTTGTTTTTTGTTGTTGTTGTTTTGTTTTTTTTGTTGTTTTTTTTTTTTTTGGGGGGGGGGTTGTTTGTTTTTTGGGGGGTCTGTTTTTGTAAAGCTGTGACATATCCCTACATTTAAAGTCATTGTCAGTGAAGCCAAGTGTCTATACGATCACCAGACTTGCATGATAAAGAATGCCAACATCTAATACTTATATATATATATACAAGTATATATGCAAAGCACATCTGTGATTGTGACTGCCTTCATACTGGAGAAGTTTTCCACACAATGTACATGCGGTGGTCACTGCCCGACTCCTTCCCATCTATACATTTTCATTCCCATTATTTCAGTCAGCTAGACTGCTGTCTACACACCATTTATTTCAAGCAGATATTTACGCAGTTCAGAAATCCAGCCCCCCAAAACCAACTCAGATCTGAGGTAGCCTGCATGCATCACAGCAGAGAGCATGTTACTTTTTTTCCTGGGCTAGATCCTGAACTTTTGTACTTGTTTACTTTATGACTGTTGCATCTGACAAACTGCTGAACAAATCCTGTTGACAGACAGCATACTCTTGAGGAAGTGTATGTCTCATACTCTCGTGGTACGTCATTCATGAGTGATACCTTAAATGCTTTTTAATTTACCTACAGAATGAACAATCATATGAATTTTCTCCATCTGTGGGTGAGCGGCACATATCTCATGATTTATTTTGTCATATACCATATTATATACTGGATCATACTTTGTTTCAAGTATATTTATGCATGAAATAAAATGCAGACAACTGACAATATCTTGGTTGTCAACTGTACTATGTGATTGTTTTACACATACTCTGACTGCTTTGTGTGTGTGTGTGTGTGTGTGTGTGTGTGTTACGTGTGGAGATATGTTTGGAGAGCCCGTCGTCTTTTCGAGGCTACCGATGACACACAGGCGAACACTCCTCACGTAGTGAGTTCTTGTAGACTGCTTAAGGTCTCTTTCACTCACAGAAGACACGTGAGCGCGTAGAAAAGTTATACCCGTGTGTGTGTGGGGGGGGGGGGGTGCACGAGAGAAGCTTGTACGTGCGAAGCTTGAGAGTGCAGTGTAACACCAGAGAAGTGCTGTAATAAACTCCACACAGTTATAACTTTTCTACGCGCTCACCTGTCTTCTGTGAGTGAAAGAGACAACACGCAGTCTATGCGAACTCGCTACGTGAGGAGTGATCGCCTGTGTGTCATCGTATCCTCTCGATAAGACAACGGGCTCTTCAACATTTCTCCACATGTAACATTTTAGCACCTCCAATGTCATCGTTAGCCTCGATAAGACAACGGGCTCTCCAAACATATCTCCATACGTAACTCTGTGTGTGTGTGTGTGTGAGAGAGAGAGAGAAGCAAGTAGGTATTGTGTGTGTGTGTGTGTGTGTGTGTGTGTGTGTGTGTGTGAGAGAGAGAGAGAGAAGCAAGTAGGTATTGTGTGTGTGTGTGTGTGTGTGTGTGTGTGTGTGTGAGAGAGAGAGAGAGAGAGAAGCAAGTAGGTATTGTGTGTGTGTGTGTGTGTGTGTGTGAGAGAGAGAGAAGCAAGAAGGTATTGTGTGTGTGTGTGTGTGTGTGAGAGAGAGAGAGAGAGAGAAGCAAGTAGGTATTGTGTGTGTGTGAGTGACAAAAATAACAGACCTGAACATTTTGATTTATTAAAGAAAACAACACTGACACCAGAAGGAATGTACATCCACTAGAAAACAACAAGAAACAGGCATTCTTCACACTTGCACAAACATGCTGGTGCACACACGCACACACACTAAGTACAGTAAATCGCCGCTATGAACTACTCACACACAGTGTAACTGTGTTTCATCGGCACGCACACCCAAACACAACAGGTTACACTACTGGCGGAGGCAGTAGTATTCAGTATAGGAACAAAACCTAAAACTCCACCTCAGCTGTGAGGTAGCCTGCGCAATGTCCTAAGCCTGTTCTGTGGGGTTTTTTGGTTTAGTCCCCAGACTTGGAAAAATTGGGCATAGTGGCCACAGTGAGAGCAGAGCTAACATGGGTTGCGAGTGGCTGGTAACAGCGTCCGCGCGCGTCAGCACCCAGGGTATGGGTGTGTGGTTGGCAACGGTATGCAAGGGCTCTGCACAAACACTGGGTGTATGGTCATGAAAAAGTTAAACAATTTGAATGAACACATGGTGATGAGGTACTAGCCATACCATTACTCTGCTAAGCAAGTTACTAGGCTCTGAGAAGTTGGAAATATCCAGCCAGATAACTAACTTGTGAGCAAGGGGGCGCTACTTGTGAGCGACCTGGTGGGGTCATTTTTCTGTCTGTCTTATTTACTGTTTTGTACGGTAATTATGTTTTTATGATCACCACACCCTAATTTCCCCAAAGGGGATAATAAAGATTTATTGAATTGAATTGAATTGATGCACTGTATTTCAATATAAGCTTAGGCTGATCTCATAGTCATAGGCTGGTTGCTGCCTGTTGTTGGCATTCCTATAGACGTAGCGATAATGATAATAAATATTCAAAAAGTTATTCAAAAAACTGTAGAGGCAACCTGGCTGACAAAGTGGCATCACCATAGTCAGCCTGTTTGCTGTCGATCAGAAAAAGCTTGAGAATCATACAACTTACAAGACTAACTGTTTTGCTGAACTACAGCATTTGCAACCCCCAACACTTTATGACTTTATGCAAGTTCCATCAACTTCATTAAGTACTCACTGAGACTGGTGCGTAGTGATAGCACCCAATTTCCCACCCCATCCCCCCAACAAAACAGAAAGAGAGATATAAACATCATGAATAAGGTTCACATTATAAGGACTTCAATACAATCCAATCCATACCTTCCAGAAAAAAAAAAAACATCCTGGTTGTACATATATTTAGAATTACGCACTGTCCATACAAAACAGAATTCTCTTTGGAGGTACATGTACAAGAAAGAAAGAAAAGAAACGCCATTTTGAAGCACGAATCTCTGTAAAGGTCGAAAGTATGAACTTTGAAGTCTAAACTTAATAACAAGACCCCAAACGGATCCAAAACATGCAGACAGCGTGCATCTCAAATGCACAGATAATTGTACACAGTACAAACGTTATTTCTCAAAAACATGAGCAAACCATGAACACCAAGCACCCGTTTTTCATGAATATATGTCGCTGGGGATTTTATATCAATACAAAACAGAAAACTTGCTACCAACCGCAGATGTCGGATATGGGGGGGGGGGGGGGGGGGGGGCACATGATAGCTGAAGGGGTTATATCCTGCCGACGAAGTGCCAAGCAACAGCCACTCACACACAAGAGAGGGCGACAGTTGCATTTGGGGATTCTATCAGTTGCCAAACCCAGAAGTAATCGTCTCATCACCCCACAGCCGTTCCCCGCCACACTACACCCAAATGACAAAGTTACTGTTTCAGCTTTAAATACATGATATGACAAAGTGTCCATTGCAGTACATGTATCACAGAATGACATAAACTGAACACACACACACACACACACACACACACACACACACACACACACACACACACACACCTTAAACTTCCAAACTTGTTAAAATAACAACATATAACCCATTGATGAAAGCCTCACAAAACACTTTATAACAAAGCATAAAAAAATCCAAGTGTAACAAAATATCAAATCATGAACAATAAATAACATGACACACATCTGAATCATTTGCACTCAGCTCAACGGGCAAGATCAGTTGATTGTACTGTCAAAAGAATCGAGATGTTACCACAACTCTTCTTCAGCAGGTTTACACAGCATGAAACTGGTACGTCTGCAGTTCAGTAAACGCGCCTTTTTCCCAGTCGTACACTCAAAGGCACAGACACCACCGTCAAACTGCGTAATGATCTCTCACAGTCTGATGTCTGATAAGTTGACTGCCTCTTCGTTCACGAGCAGCATGTCGACATCATGGAGGAGAATATAGTCTGTGACAACATCAGGAACGTTCTTCACCTGACTGAGACAGTTTGGCACGGATTGGACACAGCCCCTGCGGAAAGACAGCCTGCAGTAGAACGCCATAGACTTTGGACTCCGTTGCATGCGTAGGCACCACTCGGCCAACTTGGGAGAAACGTTTTTGATGGGAGCTAACTCGGCAGACGACCACCTCCACCCAGCCGCTGTGGCGTACATGGCCAGTCTTCGGAGCACTTTGATTTTTTCCTGTCGCTGGGTCCAGTGTGATTCCAAGTAGTAGACAAAAGTCTTGGTGATGTCCCCGAGTTCTGTAGTGGGTGCCATTCTCATCAGTTTAACGGTGAAGAAGGATGCTAACTGAAAAGAAAATGGGGGGAAAATCAGAATTTGAACAGTCCATAAGTTGGATTAGTATTTGATTAGAATATTGGTCATGAATCACGTGTGCCGCTCACCTCTGGTGAGGTCACCACCTTTCGCTCTGCAGATTTGGGGACAATTTGCCCAGTTAAGAGAGCCAGGGTGATTAGACTGGGACGAAATGTGTCTCAGCTTGTAGATTTCACCATCCAGCGGAGGCCAATGTATAAATGTATAGACGAGAAAAGAGCACGTACGGCTGAGAAATGAGAAATGCCGAGGCCATCCTATTTGAACGTAACGCGTTGTTAAATGCTGTACCAAAACAGTGGAAAGAAATTATTCAGAAAAATGATCTCCATCCATGCAAGCGAACAACTAAACAGGACACTGTTGCAGCAATAAACGACATGATACGTAAACTAAAACATAACACGACTCACACATCTGTACCTTGTGCTACTGGCTTTTGGGCCAGAAAATGTAATGTACCCATCACAAAAAATACATGGTTAACTGCTTTTCAAGCCACACGTGAGGTGAGACTACGCGAACTCCAATGGAAACTTGTTCACAACATATACCCGACAAATATCATGCTACACAAAATGAAAGTTAAAGAAAACAATAAATGTCCTTACTGCACTGATGTGGTGGACTATATTGAACACTTCTTTTATCACTGTTCAATATGCAAAGTATTTTGGGTATATGTTGAAGATGAACTGTTGAAAGAAACCGGAAAGAGATGGAAACTGTCGGAAAAAGATGTTCTATTTGGAATGCAAGAAGATGAAACTATTACCAAGGATCAGTTGCAAAAAATAAATCACACAATACTAATTGGGAAAGCATGTATCAGTATTAAGCAAAAACCGAATCCAGTTCACCTGTACGATATTTTTTTGAATACGAAAAGCGCTTGAGAAATATTTGATAGTTTCTTGGTATGCTTTACTGCATATATACAACTCTATACATTATGTATTTGACACTCCAACCGTATGATGCTGATTGTGTTTGATCATATACTGATGCTGTGTACATATACATCTCTATATATTATGTCTTGATCATATCCCGGTAGACACTAAGTAACACACACACACACACACACACACACACACACACACATGTACGCCGCAATTGCACGCAAATTGGCTTGCTTGTAAAGTTGGTGTTACTGTGTACGTTCTATATAAAAGCTGTATTAACTTAAAAATTTGCTGGCAATATTTGTTAAAAAAAAAAAAGAAGAAGAAAAAAAAAAGAAGAGAGAAATGAGTCCTACACTTGACACACATGTTGTGTTCACTGCGACAGTTGGCCCGCCATGACTAAGCAGAGAAGAAAGTCCGTGAAGCGCAAGCCTACACAGAGCTCGGTGTCAGACAATAGCCACAAAGCCTCTGTGTTGAATGCGGGTGTTGTGGCAAACAGTCTAAAATTCAGCGAGAAGATTCAGGGACGGAAGACTGTGAGAAGCTTGGTTACATTAACAAATCATTTTCATGGCTGATAATACGACAGGTTCCCAACATCTTCCTACCTCTAAAAAATGGTCAATGCCCGAGTTGACCATGTAGAGTGGTTGGTTGCGATGAAGCTTCAGTAACATCAGTTCATGAACAAGTCGAGATGAGCAGTGTTCGATGCAGGCCGATATAAACTGGGTCACAAACTCGGCATCCTCCATCTGAAACAGAAGATGCATGGTGACACTTGGCCTTTGGTGTTCTCACGATGATACGTTGTTTATAAGATAAGAGCTGCAGTTATAGATGCGAGCTGACTAGATCACTAACTACAGGCCACTGGGGATAGGCAGGAGTGCACGCCTGCTCCCCCAGAGGTTTTTTTTTTTTTAAAAGTCGACTAATATATGTGCGGTTTGATTTGATTTTAAGTGCTTCAGAGGAAACACTTTTTATGGAGAAAAAGTTTAGAATTAGACTAAAGTCTGTGCCATTTGGTGTGTCTCCCCCAGAGTTTTTTTGTTTGTTTTTTTTAAGTCGACTAAAATATGTGCGGTTTGATTTGATTTTAAGTGCTTCAGAGGAAACACTTTTTATGGAGAAAAAGTTTAGAATTAGACTAAAGTCTGTGCCATTTGGTGTGTTTTGGCATGAGTTTAACCCTCTGTCGCGTTGCTGCCGCCAGCGGCTGCTAAAAAGTAACAGTACTGACAGTAATTCTGTATGTTTCTAGCATGCTTATCCTTTGACCTCAATATGTGTGTATATAATATATGTTTGTGTGTATACTGTATACTTGTATTTTATGTATGTATTGTATGGTGTAACTCTGTGGGGTTGTTTTTTTTGTTTTTTTTTGGGGGGTGGGGGGTTTCTTATTTTTTATTTTTTTTTACTATTATTATTATTATTATTATATATATTTATAGAACTACGTGTGTACCAAATACTAGCTTATCCCTTTATCTCATTACATTTCTTATGGTTCTGTTTTACTTTAAACGTCGGTGTATATGTGAATTTATGTACGTTATGAAAAAAGCAAAAATATGAGTAAAAAAAAAAATAAAATAAAAAGTAACAGTAGTATCGCTCAGAGCACCCGGTAGCGGCCGATTTCCCCCACTACGTTTACAACTGCACGCCATGTTTTCCATGGCAACCAAGTCTCGCGAGAACTTGTATTTCCGTGATCTGAAAAGGCTTCGTTTCCCTAACAACGTGTGCTTGCAAGTTGTGGCGCAATTTTTCAAGAAAAACGAATTTTCTTGTCAAGTGCTTTGAGAGAGCGGCCAAGATGGAATTCTGGAGAGCTGTGATGGGTGACAGACCCAAGTATAATTTTTAGATTTTTTTTTGGGTGATATTGCAAACACTTACTGGGAAATGCAATTTACTGAAAAGTAATGTTTGTTCTATCTACTTGTACAATAAATAAAAAAACAAATTGGAAAACAGGAGTTTTGTATTTTTTATAAAATTTTTTTTCAAATGGTCACCCACCAAAATAGACTCCAGAGTGCAGTCCCTTTTCGGCGGGGCGTGAAAATGTGACTGCTTACAGCCAGCACCATTTTCAAAAATGGCGATTTTTTTTTTAGAAAAGCAGAGACTTGTGTGTCATATGATTCGATTTGAAACGAAGTCTTGAATATCCGACCACTTTTCGTTTGGGCAAAATCTTTGCCAGCGGACAATTATTGTTGCGCTTTGATGGCACTGTTTACGTGGTACACTGATCCAACAGGATGTGAGTAAACGGCAAGGGGGTTGCACTCTGACAGGCAAGGGTGTTGCACTCTACAGGCAAGTATTATTGCACGGTGCAGACGATCACGTACCTGCCTTGTGGTGGAATAAGAGACGATTACAAAAGCATACACACCCGTGCTCTAGGACTGAATGTAATAATAGATCTGTCCATTCAGACAGAGACATGTTATGTATTTCTCTGATTCAGAAACACGCCTACTTTCACTCTGAAGACAGCCTGCCATCACTTGCGCCATTGAGGATCCCTCTGGGTTCAAAGCTGGTCAAGGATGACATAGTGCGCGACCTTGTGTTTGAGAGCACCGAGACAATTTAGGCCCGTCACGGTAGCGCAGTGAGCGCCATTTCCCCACTGTGCACAGAGGTACTTTCCACTGAAAGACTCTGTGCCCCAGAGAGTGCCACCAAAAGTGGCGGAGTTACTTCCCTTGGTATGCTGATTATGGAGCTGCTTGAGTGCTGGGCACTCTGAGACAAAGAGGGTTAAGTGCTTCGGGGGTGGGGGTGGGGTGGGGGGTTGTGGGTTTAACGTCCTTTTCCACCACATAGGATAATATCAAAGATGGGGCAACGATAAGAAAGCCAGCACAAATATTTGGCCCCAGCCAGGATACGAACTCACAACCCGAGCATCAGAAGTCCAGCGCTCTACCATTCGACCACCCCGGATCCCTGTTAAGTGCTTCAAGGGAGGAAACACACTTTTAGTGAGGAGGAAAGTCTTAAGCCAAAGGTGGCAATCCGCCAAAAGGTAACAGATTTTAAACCCTGCTTTTCTCTAACCTTCAGTGCTGTGCGGAAGACATACAGCATGGCATCTGGGCAAGCTGGTTCCGCACCGGCCCTCATAAGCTGCGCTGTGATCTCCCAGCATACGCCATGCCGTGGTTCCTGACGGTTGTCAAAGGTCGTGATGATGGCAATGTCAAACGGGGAGTAGCTGTTGATGTTCTGCTGTGACAGGTCACATGAGCCGTCTGCCAGAATCAGTTCGATGATGTGGATATGGCTGAGCTTGATGGCCACCATCAGTGCTGTTTCTTGTTTCTCGTTAAGAGGTGTGTTGATATTGACTTGCGGCAGAAGTGACTGCAAATAGTTTCACGATACATGTACATGTAAATTATTATAGCTATGAAAATCTTACCCAAAATAAAAGTCAGTTGAGAGTACATTCAGTGTGTATACACTGACCATAGCTTTCTAAAATCAGGCAAATCAATAAAACTCAAAGCAGACGGGTGCAGCATTTGCAAAAGACTGTGAATGGGAAATTTGCCACCACCCAATGCCACTGTCCGAATATTTTTTTCTTTACCCAAATGGCTGTTCAGTTATGTTTCAAAAACATATCATCCTGCTGTCCTGACTAATGCCAGGCATAATGTTGATCGACAATTAACTCTTTCAGATAAATAGGACTATGTACTGGGAAAACATGTATAGTCCTTACCTGTAATAACGGCACATCATTGTGGATGACGGCAAGCTCTAGATTTAGTACCTCTTCTGGAGCCTCAGGTCTGCGTTTGGTCATGCCGGTGTAACGTTTCAGAGATTTTGTCTCAGGAAGGAAAGAATGGTGTTTAGATGCCATATCCTACTGACGATATTGCAAAACGGCCGAGGCACATTTTATGTTCTCGCGAAGTCGGAATTCGTTCTGGCCAAACCTGGAGGCAGAAATTATTCAGAGTCAAATGAAAGCTCATCAATTGATTTATTCTCATTTGTGCTGAAGCTGACACAAACAGTCTTTCAAACACAGGTAATCTTGAAGAATAGTATACGAAATTCTGGGAGCTATTTGCACACACGTTAGATGTGTGTCTCTGCTCTGTGTCAGTGTACACGATGAATCAACGGCGAAGCACATTCATTCATTCACAGGCCCTTTCCTATTCGCGTGTCGCCTGCTTACCGGAGAAACGACACTCGGATCAGAGATCAAAATGGCGGGGAGATGACTGCTTGGCTGCGGTCGGCAGTCATTTCAGGATATTTTACGGAAGTTTGTGGGGAAGGAGAGGTCAAAGTGAGCAGGTGAGGGTGTCTAACGTCTCTTTGCATCGAGCAGAACCGAAAGCACCCGAAAAAGTGCGTGCAAATAGCTCCCAGAATTTCGTATACTATTCTTCAAGATTACCCAAACACACACACACGCACACACACACACACACACCCAAACACACACACACACACACACACACACACACGAACACGCTGAAGCTAACTCTTCACACACGCACACACACACACCAAAGACCCTACATTACGAAAGTAATGTAGGGTCTTTGCACACACACTGTGCGAGTTTCTCTATGCAGTCCAAACAATGTCATGGCTATGAAACTGCTTGTGCACCTTCTGCATAAGCGACTAGTGTCTTGCATTACCTTAACTGTGAGTCCGTTCTCTACCCTCAAATCAAACGCACAAGAGTTCACAGTCACACACATCGATTTCCAGTATGCGTTGCCAGACTCTCCATTACTTTCATGGGGCATAACTCTCTCTTATTCGGTCTCTGTTCCGTAAAATGCCACCTTTTCGCACACTTCACGTTGTTTTTCATTTCATGTAACAGAACACACACTGAATTTCAGTAGTATGGAAGGAGACGGATTTTTCAATGAGCTCTCAACACTGATGACTAAAGGCGACTCGGTCTGGCTCAATGAGGCCACACTGGGGGACCGGATGGGCGATGACTTTGTATCGTCGATAGCGCACATGCTGGCCCGATGTAAAGGTGAAAATTAATAATACTAAGCGGGGGGGTGGGGGGGGGTGCAGACATTCATTCGGCCATGAAACATAAAAACACCGACAGCGACCGTTTGCGTGAAAAAAAGATGCACGAATATTGCTAGGTGGTCAGTCCCAAAGCGAATAAATTAGGAATTTTACTGATGTCGCAAAATATCAGCAGGCCGGCAGCGAGTCAGCTCCAGGCTGATCCGATCCACTCTCAGTGAGTGGCCGCGACGGCGAGGACTGAAAAGACTGAAACTGTCAAAATGTATGATTAGCGATCCATGACAAAATTCCGTGTTTTCGCGAGAAATACATGTCCTGGTTTTTTTTTTTTTTGTCATTTATTTTTTTCGCTTCAAAACTCCCCCCCCCCCCCCCCTTCACATTATTGTACATCGGACCCTGCACGTCGCTATCGAGGATACAAAGTTATCGCTCTTCCCGGGCCCCAGTGGCTCAGCCGGTCAGGGATGAAATGGCCAGTATGCCGATGTCGCCCCGGCTAGTGGGTTTGGGAGACACTGATTCCGGCGGCGGCACCTTTGGTTCATTAATGCAAGTTTTCGCAGACTTAAACCGATGCCGACGTTCATCATTGTTACAAACAACACCGTCTACTCAGTGATCATGACCGACCGCCGGGCAGTGGCGGCGGCGGCCGGCCTGGAACTACAGAACTGACGAGATCAATGCGATTACAGTCAGTTCAGTGCGGGGTCTCCGGCGGCGGAGGGGGGGTGGGGATGCAACATTTTGAAGGCTGCAGAAGGGCCGGACCAAGAAAGCAAAAGCCGGGTGGCCTTGTAATAATAATAATCATAATAATAATAATAATGAGTATTGTATAGGCGCTTTACCCAATTTCATGAATCGGCTCAAAGCGCCGCGAACTGAACCCAACACGCACGCTCACGTGAATCACACGCATTCTCTCACACACTGGACATAAACACATTACAATCACGTGGTGCGAAGGGTCAGCTCAGCTATTGAAATTTCGGAATTTAGGATTGCATTTTTTTTTTTTTTCAAATTCGGTGGGCTGAACATTTCCCGCAAAGCAGAGGGGGAGGAAGCCGGAGTACCCGGAGAGAACCCCCGACGATCGGCCCGAATGAACGGTGCCACATACAAGAAGGAAAAATTCTTTGCCCAGAGTCAGTGGGACTCGAACCCCTGACCTCTCGCATTGGTGACAGGTCTCTTAACCACTAGACCACCGACCGCCCCCGCCTTAAATAAATAAATAAAAAAAATCCTGGCAAGAGGGTGGGGGTGGGGGTAGGTGCCCCGGGGTAGGGGGGGGGGGATACGGACGGTAAGCGGGTCTCGAATGGGCTGTGTAAACTGAATATGCCTGACGGGAGAGGGCGGGGGCGAGGGCCAGTATGGACGGCATGGCCGGAGGGTGTGTGTGAATGCGGACTGGGTTTGAGTGTGCAAAATACTGACACTGACGACTAAAAATTTTTTTTTTTAATTTTAAAAACCCTAACAACTTGGGGTGTGTGTCAGTCAATGTGCCGGTGTGTCTGTGTCAGTGTGTATGTGACGGTGTGTGACGCGGGTGTGTGGGGCATTAAATTATTGGACTGGATGGGTCCAAGTACGATGTGGGGTCTAATAACTTGACTTCATGACACCGGCCGTCACTGAGTAGTTCAGTAACGGTGCACCGGCGGCTCTGACTGACACCGCTGGACTGTCGGACACACCGCCGGGCCAAACACACGCGCGCGCACGCACGCACACACACACACACACACACACACACACACACACACACACACACACACACACACACGGGCACACACACACACACACACACACACACACACACACACACACACACCGTGACAGTTGATGACAGAATTGAGACCCAAAAAAAGAGCGAGAGACTCACTGCCAGAGTCCGGCATAACATCGGTCAACAGCGTTTTCTGGCCGCGCCGGCCCAGGATAGTTAGTCAGTTAGTTATTAAGGGCTTTACGCCGGGCAAGCTACAAAGGGTGGGTATTTGGGGCTTTAACGTCCTTTTCCACCACATACGGGTGATGATGGGACGACGATGAAATGCCAGCACATCATTATATTTGGCCCCAGCCGGGGTTCGAACTCACAACTAACCGAGCATTTGAAGTCCAACGCTCTACCATTCGGCCCCGGCTGGCTCCCCGGCCGCGCAAGCTACAAAGACTGTTTCGCGGCTAAGCCCGGTATACGACATGTTCACGTTCGCATACAGAAGAACATGACATCTGTTGCAAAACCACCTCAAGTTGTCACTCCGGTCGTAAAACAGCGTTATGGCAAGGCCGGCCTAGGTTTTGCTGGCTGAATCTTACAGGACACAACTGTTGCCAAGCAGACGCCGCCCGGCGACAATAAGTCAATAATGCAGCATGTATATCAATCTTTTCGCCAGCTGCTGGGAACTTTTATTGTGCTACCGTGGAAAGTAACGGCCGGGCTGACGGCGGTATTTACAGATACTGAATAATTCAAGTTATTGTGTTAGCTTAGAACTGATTAGTTTGCGTGCATTCCGGCCGATGTAATAATTATACCACTGGCACTGCCAATGTCTGACGGAACCACCGAGCTGGACAAATATCAACCCGGCGTGACTGACTGCACTGAACGTATGAAACATTGAACAACAAAATGAAATCGACCGCCGGCGGTCGACTCCGTCCGGCAATCACGGCTACATGATGATGACTGATTCACTCAGTGCCGGATCCCGGCGGCGCGGAAAGTGTCCTGGCCATACCCGACCACCTCCGCCAGGCCGGGCACTGACGACTCAACTTGAATTAACCAACAAACAGAATAATAATAATAATAATAATAACTGTAAACTGAAAATAATAATATAGAGGGGTGTGTGTGTGTGTGTGTGGGGGGGGGGGGGGGGGGGTCACAAAGGCCCGCCGGCCATGGCCGGTGTCCCAGCGGTAGCGTCATCAGTTTAGCCGGGAGCGCCGACTGACACCAGTGTGCTGACTGACCGTCTACTAGTATGATGCGCGGTCCGACGCACCACCGGCGGCACCGGCTGATGCCGATGGAAGGCGGTCCGGTCTGTGACTATTATCAGGCCGGGACAATTGATAAAACGACACCAGTAATGTTTGAGACCGTACAGCTGACTCACTGACATGCAGACTGACAGACAGGCACTGTGACCGGCCCGCGCGGCCCGTACTGCTGAGCGGCACACACACCGGCTGACACCGCCGGCACTGACACCGGCACAGCGGACACACCGGCACACACACACACACACACACACACCGTCCGGCCGTGTGGACTACGTGAGCGTCACTGCCGGTATAGTCTGATTAAGTTGTTGTCAGTGTTTCAAATGCACTACTTCATTAATCAGTTTCACCGATCACTGCACTGAGACCGGCCCAGCCGGAACATGATCCGAGTCAGTGAATCAGTCAACCGTTGCCGGTCAGTCCGGGCAGTGAAGCGGCCGCCGGCGCGTTCCACTGAACTGAAATTAGCCTAATCGTTAGTGTACTCAAGTCGAATCAGTGGCCCGGGCTTATACTAGCAATGGAAAACGCGTCAGATTCTACCAGTGATGATCAAGATCAGTCCAGGCAACAACAAAAAAAAAAAAAAATCGCACACACACACACACAAAAAAAAATCCCGTGCCAGGCTCAGCCTGTCAGTGATGCACTGACAGCTCAGCCGGTTTGAGCAAAAACCGTACGATGCCGAGTATGGTCTTTGAGTCAGTTGAGGGACTGACAGTATCCCTTCAAGTTTGAGGTAGATCATGGGGGGAAAGGGGGGGGGGGGAGGCCGGACTGGCTAGATCGATCACTGCATGAGCGGCCGGCGGTCGGTCGGCCGCCGCGGCCGCCGGGACGTTAGGAATCGGGGAGGGGGGCGGCATTTCCGGCAGGGAGGAGCCGTACAACAGTCGAAACTGACTCGATCAGTGCCTGCCCGTATGCCGACTGAGTTGATCACAGTTACAACAAAAACCGTAGATAATCTACGGTCTTTGGTTACAACAGTGATTTATCCGGCGGCCTACACACACTGAGCCTCAGTGACGGACTGCACGCCGGCCAGTGCAGGACTGACGGCGACTAATGACTGGAAACTGAGCCGGTGTCAGTCAAACAGCCTCAGCGTCACAGTTATAAGGCAACGATGCGATTGAAAACTTGAGTATAAGAAAGTTTGGAGGTTTCAAGGGTTTTGGTCAGTTTCCATCGTGGGCTACCGCGTTTTCAACAGGTAGTTGTCTGACCCGGAAATACTTTCTATCGGGAGGCCCGCGTGGACCAATCAAATTTCGACAACGCAGAACGGCTGTCCATGCTCGCCGGCTCGTCGTCGTTTCAGTCGAGTTTCATTCATTCCTCAACAATGCAGCGTTTTCTGTTGTTTTCTTGTGCTCTGCTGGCTGTCAGCGCGAGCGATGTGCTTGAGTTTACTGACGACAATTTCAAAGACAAAGTGGCGCAACACGATGTCATTCTAGTCGAGTTTTATGCTCCCTGGTAAGTCGGATCACGTTTGCAGAAAGTCTCAAGCTCTTGTCGATTTCTGGGGTGTTGTCGTCTGGATGTTCTGATTTCGTGCGCACATTTGCGAATTAAAGTGCTTGTCAGAGGAAAGCTGAACGCAGTGATTAACGTTAGATTTTTGTTTTTTTGTTCGCAGTTATGTGTTTAAACTTTTTTTAAAAAATTCAGATTTATATAATTCATTTTGGCAAACCCCAGACCAGAAGTAATTATTGTAGATCTGTGTCATGAGGAACATCAAATTGACAGCAAATCAGAGTCATTTGACATGTCAGTAACTCATAGTTTCATTAATCCAACTTCTGTTTTTTCCCCTGAAGGTGTGGGCACTGCAAAAAGTTGGCTCCAGAATATGAAAAGGCTGCTACTAGACTCAAATCCAATGACCCGCCAGTTCCGCTTGCAAAGGTACAGCTCAAGTCCCAAATGATCCACGTCCACCTGGAATTAGCATCAGTTTTATTTTATTTATGAACAGACATTTCAGTTTGTTCTTTATATGAAAGCTGAGTACTCCTACTCCTAGTGCCTAAACTGAGATCTATGCATACGTGTAGTGATGCACAACTACAAGGCTTCATATATAATTATATATCCATTGGAAGTATGATGTTTGTATAGTAGGACAAATTGTCCTGGCTGACTGTAAAAGTGTAGGACATTTGTCCTGAATATTGTCCACTGTGGCGCTAAAATGATAGGACATATATGTCCATCTAGGGAAGGAAGTAATATGACATTTTGAAAATGAATCAGTCTGCGACTGACAGCACGTATTCAGCTGGTAAAGTTGCCATTTTGTATCGGACCAGAGTTCAGAAGAGTGTGTCTCTGGCAAGGCTGACAAAATAACGAAGTGAGTATACCTGTACATTTATTTGTTTCTCTTTGTCATCTGATGGCCATGTGTATTGATCCTAGCTACTATTTATTTTGTAGGTTGATTGCACTGAGGAAAAAGACACGTGTTCACAATATGGCGTGTCAGGGTACCCAACTCTTAAGATTTTTAAAGGAGGAGAGCTCAAAAAAGACTACGATGGCCCCAGGGAAGCAGGTGTGTATAGACTTAGTTACTTAGGCTCAGCTGGTATAGTTCGCCCATTCGGAAGTGCAAATGTTTACCAGTCAATTCCATCAATATTTCGCATTAAGTCGTAGAATGAAGTCTCCGGCCACATGACTTCACCTCGCCAGACCCCAGAGAACATTTGCACCCCCTCCCGGTTGCAGGGATACAGTCGCCCCCGTTAGTGGACAACAATTAAGTTTATTTGCCCCTTCTGTGCATGACTGGTATACATACATTTGCACCCCCTAACGGGCGAACTATACCAGCTGAGCGTTACTTGGCTACATCTATGGAAACTGCACACCTGCTGCCATTATTTCGACAAAACAAAGGATGAAAACCATGGTAAAGCTCTGTCAGGTACATGTTTGAGCTGCTTGTAGTGCGGTTGCTCCATGTTGCTCTTGCTTATCAAGGCACTGCATGCAGTCAGAAATTTTGATTCAGCTTTGAAGAATTAACCAAACCTTCAGTCTGTATCATGTATGTGAGATGTAGGCGCCTGTGTACTGCTTGCTGTTCTGTGGATGAAAAAAATCTCTAAAATACCAGCAAAATCTTTTTTGCCCCTTTGGCATTTGGGTTGTTGTCGATTATAACAGGTATTGCAGGGTTCGCGTTAACTGGCAATTACCAGTAAATTACTGGGTATAAAGAGGAAATACTGGAAATCTTTTAGCTGTCAGTCCCAGGGACTGGTTTTATTTTGTTGGGACTGGTTACAGATTTATGGGAGAAAAAATAAAAATGAACAGGCTGATCGTAAAAAGAAAAAAAAAAAATGTTGATCGTTCATACAAATTTTGTGGCCCAGGCTTGACTAGCGGCACTTGCCTTATCTCTCTGAATTGTGCTTGCAAAAATTTACATCATTATTTGCAGTGCTACCGGAATTTTTTCACAGGGACTGGTTTTGCTCAGAGTCGCTGAAAAATGGTCGGGGTAGGAGGCGAGGGGACTGGTTTTGAAAAATCCTAGCGCGAACCCTGGTATTGCTATACTTACAATTTGTTTCTTTGTAAAGTTGGAAAAACATGCAGATAAATACTGATCAACCTAGGTCATGCAAGGGAATGTAATTCATCCTTCACTTGCATTCTCCTCATCCAGATGGCATTGTGAGGGTCATGCAGAAGGAGGCTGGGCCAAGCTCCAAGGAGATCACAGAGCCTTCTGAACTGGACAAGTTCCTTTCCAAAGAGAGTGCTGCTGTTGTTGGTATGTACCACATTTTTCCATAGACGCTGTCTTAAAATCCAGCACTGGTAGTAGATCCTTACAGATAACAGAGTATTAATGGAACCTGAAAAGAATAAAACAAAACAAGGCAAAACCACTCTGTTTCTTTGCTGTATTGATCAGAACACTTTTCCTAAGCAAAAAGCAAGAGAAGTATAAAGCTGGTTTAAAAAAATTTAAAAAAAAAAACCCAAAAGAAAAAGCCTGATTTACAAGTGATTGACTTCATTGTAGAAAAATGCATATTTTATGCTTTTTGGTATGCTTTCAAATTTTGTTGTGGTGGTTTGTAGTATTTTCATTTCTAGTGTGCCTCTAGTATCAGGACCCATTTTAAGAATAGCAGTTGTCTCCCATTCCAAAATGTACCTTTTTTGTGACAGGTTTCTTCACGGATGCAGACAGCAGCTTGGCCAAGACATTCCAGAAAGTAGCTGACACCACAGACGACATGCGTTTTGCTCACACTGTGGCTAAAAGCGTTTTGGACAAATATGATTACAAAGAGTAAGTGGGGATTTAGTTTTATTGTTATACATGTATGCAGAAACAGTAGTTTACCAATGAGAGCCTGATACCTGTATAAGGGGGTGGGGCATAGTATTCTGTCCCACTTTTATATATATGTAGGAACAAAGGCATCTTTTGAGCTGAAAACATGCGCTCAATCAGGTCAGTTTGAAAGTAGGGGAAGTAAGTAAAGCTGAGAGCACTACCTAGATCTAGGAGATGTGTGCTTTGTATGCCATTGGACAAGTCCGCCTTGCCCTATTTTGGCTATATTCATGTGACCTAGGTAGGTTGTACCCCCCCCCCCCCTCCACTGTGGCTTGTAGCCAATGATACAACTATATATATATATATATATATATTGTATAAGAATTATGGTAGGGGCAGACCTGAGTAGGGTTTCATAAACTCCGAACTACAAAACATCAAGGTTTTATATTTATAATTATATATGTTTACGTTAATGAATATTACTCCTATTTTCTTTTTTTTTTTTTTTAAACACGTCTGATTTTGAGCAGTTGACGTTTCATGAATGGAATATAGTAGAACAACAATCCTGCTGATCCATTGATCTTTATTTCCTCATGGTGCTTCATTGATTTCATTTCAGTGAGATTGTGTTGTT
The DNA here is from genome assembly GCA_018292915.2 of Batillaria attramentaria. Taxonomy (NCBI): domain Eukaryota; kingdom Metazoa; phylum Mollusca; class Gastropoda; family Batillariidae; genus Batillaria; species Batillaria attramentaria. The sequence goes on from JACVVK020000595.1 coordinate 134,781, forward strand.
CCGGCCAAAAGCCATGCAAAACAAATTTGAGGAATCAGCTGTAAAATTCCCAGACAGCCCGTCGCACGGTAACATCAAGCTTTTCCTCGAGAAGGAACAGTAAGTGCTGTAACATGCCTGTCTTATTCTCTCTTTATTTTCTATGCACCTTTACACAAACACACACACATAGTTGTTTTCCCATCAGGAACTTTTGTACAGAGGACGGAGCAGTGAAGCGTTGTTGATGGTTTTCATGGCAAATGAAGGAACCAGGTCCACAAAGAGTGGCTGTGAACTCGTCGGAACGTGATAATTGATACTAAATAGCTCTGAGGGATTGTATGTTTAACAATAAAAGACATTTTATTCCGACTTGTTGGAATGATTTCCCAGTTTCGATCAGATATGGCAGACACAAAACTATCTTTCAAAACAAATTTGAAAACCCACCTCTTCACAGCCTTCAACCAGTAACTGTTGCCACATCATCATCTTGCTGGTCATTGTGTGTGTGTGTGTGTGTGTGTGTGTGTGTGTGTGTGTGTGTGTGTGTGTGTGATGCTGCACATCATCATGTGTTTGTAGTTAAATGTATGTGTGGAGGCATGTTGTGTGTGTTTCTGGGTAAGTGAGTGTGTGTTCCTTGTAAGGCATGCGAGAGGGAGGGCGTCCTTTTTAGTACGCATTTTATTATTATTTTCCAAACTTTGTAATTTTTTTTTTTTAATCAAGAAAGCTCCTTCAAACGTGCTTTATCATCTTGATTGCCATGGTTACATTTATGTCCTTTTTTTCCCCCAGGTTTGGTCTTTGTGGTCACAGAACATCTGCCAATGCCGGGAAATTCAAGCGACCTCTTTTTGTTGCTTTCTATGACGTGGACTATGTTAAGAATGCAAAGGGCACCAACTATTGGAGAAACAGGTACAGCAGTATACTGATAAAAGATACACAGGGAATTGTCTTTGTTTTAGTGGACCTGCGAGGGAGAGTTCGAGGAACGCTTGTGATGAAGGTCAACACTATTCAGTTGCGGGGAAATGCTTTGAGCCAGTGGTGCGGATAAGTTTTTCTTCTTCTGTGTTCCCTGTGCTGGACCCTGAAAGAGATGATTGGCTTGGTAGTTTCGATGAATTCAGTGGTCTTTAACAGTTCTGTTTTGATGCCTCAGAGTTTCTCTGTTAGCGTTGCTCCATTCGGCCAGAGCAGTGTCCTTGCTTCTTGGATAAGTAATTTGAACTAAACGTGCTGCATCCGATCAGTAAAGTGTGCGTGGTATATTTTGGTCCGATATTTAGATTCTTTCATCTTTGAAAGAGTCAAATCTTATTTGTTCTATAAAATTTAGACACCTCAAGTAATATGGACTGTCCTTGACCTCTTTGTGTTCCATGTACAAAGAAGTGAAACGTGTTTATTGTTTAAACCGGATAGATTTTTTAAATATATATTTACACCTTGTTTAATTGTCTTCCTTTTTATTTTAGTCTGGCAAAGAAGGACCTTGATTAGTTGCGAAATAGTCTTTGTTGCTTATGCGGAATTAAACCCTAAATAACTAACTAGATTCTTTCAGAGTCTTGAGACTATTTTTTGTGTTTGTCTTCTTTTCAACTGTTTTAACATGGTTTTCTTTAGTGTTCTTGCTGTTTGTGAGTATTAATATCCTTTGGTAAGCAATATATATATACACTCTGTATACATGTAACCTGCCTTTGCAGAGTGATGAAAGTGGCCAAGAAACTGACGGATGAGGGCCTGTCTGCCTATTTCGCCGTCAGCAACAAGGGGGAGATGTTGCAGGAGTTGGAAGAGTGTGGTCTGGAAACCTCGTCTGATGCACCAGTTGTCTGTGGCTACGATTCGGCTAGCCGAAAATTCTACCTGCAGCAATTCACGTAGGTGATCAAGCAGTTAATGGTAGGGGTGGTGTCTAAACTGCGCTAGATGTACGCATGTCTTGTAAATTTTATGGCATTCATATTTGAGCCGGCAGCATTGTGAAACATGACCTCTGTGGTAGTCCTATTTTAACATTTCATAAAAAGGTGATGCTAGCTTTCACTATAACTTAGCACTGAATGGGAAAGTTACCCTTTAGTCCTAGTCAGACAGGGAAGGTTTGTTTTGTGCAGTGTCAATACATCATCTCAGATGTATTTTTCCAGTCATACGATTTTGTTTCCAACAACAAATAGAAGTGAATGAACAATTGCAAGGACTTGGCCTAGCTGACAAGTTTCCTCCACTTGTCAGAAATATGACCTGCTTACTTTGAAATCTATTTCAAATTTTTCATCAAAATTGACAGGATGGACAAGTTCGAGCAGTTCGTCCGTGATGTTCTGGATCAGAAGCTGGATCCATACCTGAAATCTGAACCAGTGCCAGACAACGACCAGCCTTTGAAGGTAGGTAGTTGATATCTGGCCATGAAGTATTTGCACAGGGATTTAACACACACACACACACACACAAAAAAAATAGTGTCACTGCTGGAACCATTTGTGCAGTCCACTCCTGACATCAGTATTTAGGTGTACATGATGATTCTTAAAATAGAAACAGGTGTAATACTCGCAGTTTTCGGGCCAGGTTTGCATATTTAATTTACGTCATTCAGTCAAATATGGGGTAATTGGTTAACGCAAAGTGGCAAGTGATTAACTTGCCGTGCAGGTTTAATATAATAAAAACAATTGCTTGCGAGTAAGATTTAAGACTGACTTGGCAAATTGGTATAATTTAGTAAGTGCCAGAAATTTTTGTTTGGCTGATAACTTCTTGAAGTTTGGTTAGTAACTTTTTTAGTTTGGTTGGTAAACATTTTGAGTCGCTAGCCAAAAGTTTGTGTGAAAAATCGACTTTCAGGGCTGAATGATACGGAGTGTTGCATTCGGGCAAAGTGTCATGGCAGCGGTGACTTTATTGCAGGTTGCTGTTGCAAAGAATTTCCAGGAACTTGTCAACGACCCAGACAGGGATGTGCTTATCGAGTTTTATGCTCCATGGTGTGGCCACTGTAAAAACCTTGCTCCAAAATATGAGGAACTGGCTGAGAAGGTAGGGAGTATACTTTTGTTTTATTTGACAGTGGTTACTTTTTGTCTGACTGTGCGCTCCAGGTGCGATAGCATATGCTTTCCGAAACACTGTGCCCTGTGAGACATGGTCCCTGTGACATGATAAATTGCACATAGAACTTGAAGTAAAAATCTGAAAAACGTTGTGAGACATAAGTATTTAAAGAGACACATTGCCCAGCAGTTCTCACAGTTGAGAAGAAACATGGCGCTGGGAAGTGCTGTTCATTTGGGGGTCTGGCGGCAAAAGAGTTACCTCCCTTTAGATGTAGTTCACTGTTGTCAGATGAGATGCAACTGTGTGACACTTAGTATGGGTAATGGATGACCCCACTCCTGTCAATCAGTTGGGCCGAGCCCCCAGAACTTAGCCAGTCACGTCCCGTGGAATAATGAGCCCAACACATGGCATGGTCTGGCAAACTTTTTGCCAGACACTGCAATGAGGGAAGCACATGTACTTTTATAATATGACTGAAACGTGGAAAGAAAGCAGTGATTCCATTGACGTCACTTCAGGAAAAACGTCATTGCGTCGGTCTTTTTCATCAGGCAATCACCCCTTTTTTCCCATACAAGGATGTCTTGGACGTACTGTGTTTTGCCGATACCTGGCCACGGCAGAGTAAAAAGGCGGGGGGGGGGGGGGGAGGGGGGGGGCTTTGTCCATGGGCTTGCCGAGTGGTGTTGTCTATTCCTTGTACATGCTACACGTTGACGCTGTAATGTTTGTAAATGCTTATATACTGTCTTTTAATATGTAAATGCTTATGTACTGTCTTTTCAAGAACAATCTGAGGTTTCATACTGAGTGTTCGTTCTTTGTCAGATACCCGCCACATTGCTCACGTATGCAACTGCAAATTTATTTGATTGCAGATGAAAGACGAACCAGAAATCACAATAGCTAAGATGGATGCCACAGCCAATGATGTCCCAACTCCCTATGAAGTTAGAGGGTGAGTAGATGACATTCAGTGATTCACGCAGTGCCACACGTCTGTACTACTGTGTAGATTGTGAAAGATACCTCTAAACTTTTCCTGGCATTTTTTCCTGTAAGACCGTAGACAAATAATTACATATGTTTCTCAGCCTAATCTTTTTAGGAGTTAGGACCTTAAGATTTTGACATTTTTATATGTCATCTGCATATTCACCACCTTGAGGTATATTGAAGTTGTCCTATCATAGAGAGTTTCCAATACTGGACAGGGTACACAATTTGTTTCATCTTTAAGATGTATTTATTCCCTGCTGACTTTGTGTGTGTGTGTGTGTGTGTGTGTGAAAAAGGTGGTGGTATTCCACAGCAAATTATTTGTCCCTTACTCATTTTCAGGTTTCCAACCATTTATTTTGCTCCCAAGGGCAGCAAAAGCAGTCCCAAAAAGTATGAGGTAAGCAGGCATGGAGTGAACAGTATAACAATTTCTGTTTTTCTTTGTTATCCTTCGTTGGTCAGCTAATTTTATTATCCAGTTTGAAAGTACCAGTAATCACTGAAAACTTATGGAACAACTCCAAAAAAGAGGGCTTAAAATCTTCACCTGTTGGTGGATTTCCACCTTTAGCTAAAAAATCCCCCCCCCCCCCCCCCCAAAAAAAGTGCTTTACCTCCTGTGGAGCTTTTAAATTAAAATCGTTTCTAAACACACCACATTGCACAGATTTAAGTCTTTGGGGGGGGGGGGGGGGGGCTTTTTTTTTTTTTTTTTAACTCCATGGGAGCATGCCCCCAGAAACCCCTAGCATTACACGTCTGATTTTCATAAGCACTCTTGTGGCTTTGTCACTTAATGTGAATACTACACATTTTTCTTCCTTTTGGATCATTTTAAGCCCTGTAAATAAGGTGCAAGTGTGTGTGTGTTCGTGTGCAGGAATTGCTAATCAGGAATGTACTTTGCAGAGCGGACGTGAGGTGGATGATTTCATCAAGTATCTTGCCAGAGAATCCACTAACGAACTGCAGGGCTGGGACAGGAAGGGAAAGAAGAAGGGTGGCAAGAAGAAGAAGACCGAGCTGTAAACACACATCGCTTTAACATGTTCCAAATCATCTTGTGCACAGTGTATTTCACTAGCCCAATCAGCTCACCACACACACACACACACACACACACACACACACACACACACACACACACACACACACACACTGCATACAGTGAAAAAAAATTAAAATGCACATTGTTACATTTACCCAAGCTGACACGTGGTCATTTTGCTGACTTTTTTTTTTTAAGGGTTATATTTATGTGTTTATCATGGGAGTTGACATGTTTGTTGATGGTTGCAGAGGTTTTCAAATGTGCTGAATATGAGTGTGTTGGTGTATAAATGCGAATTGTATATTGGACATAGACTTCTATCATCCTGTTTCACATTCATCACCTCATGGTAAAAACTCGTTCAAAGAATATTTAGATCAGTTTGTTAGATCTCTGTTGAGGTAAAAAGATGAGTGAATTTGTGTTTAGTTTTTCGGGAGGGTTTATACCATTGTGCTTTTTTTTTTTTTTTTTTTGACCTTGTTGAAATGATCTGCCTTATTTTAGGCGTGTCCAGTAATAACAAATAAGTAATACTTGTTGCTCTGCGTTGTCTTCTTTGAAGTGTGTGTGTACGTTGTCTTATTTGAAGTGTGTGTGTGTGTGAGAGAGAGAGATTCCTGGGTTAGGCTTATGTGATATGTGATATGCCATCTCCAGCTTCACAGAATGGTAGATACATACTGCATGTTACCTTCAGTTTGGACCATTTTGCAAATTGATACGACGGAGAAAATTAAGGAGGATGCCACCGCTGCGTTGCTCTCAGCAGCTGGCATACAGACCAGTTCTGATCTGGATTTGAAGAAATGTACTGCTAACACATTCTGCCTCTTGAGCATGCGTGTGCGTGCGCACACACACACAGACACAGCATGTGAACACAACTTTATTTATCATGGAATATTTCCTATAGCTGCAGTCAAGGTGTAAAACTATCGGCTGAAGTTGCATAGTTTGTGAATTATACCAAAGATCTTGGAAACATCTGATTCCAAGGTCTTTGATTACACATTCTCGAGTTTCGGAGTACCAGAGTCCCATACAGGTGGTAAGTTTTTGGAATCTGTTCCATGGTCTACATGACAGTCTCCTGTCCTCTGTTTTCTTACAGCAGAGATGTCAGCGTCTCTGGCTCCATAAGCATGTTTTAACCATTTTGAAACTGTAAGATCTTCGCTTGCGTCGTGTATGTGACAACCACTCATTTTGTTCCATTTCAGTCTGTTTTCAAAACCTGAAACACTATAAATTTAGGAGTGCAGGAAAAACGCAGAGTTGGTGTGTACTTGTCTGCGTCAGCGAGAGGAGAACGAAAATCAAGGAACGGTAAAAGTTGGTTTATAAGCGCAGGATACTCATGATCAGTATCTGGTTTTCTGCTGATGTAAACATGCACTATACAATGAGTAACGCAAAGGGAAACAAAAGCGCCCGATGTCTGCAGAACCTGAGTATACCGCAGTTGCTTCCCGTCATGGGGTGTTTGTGCGATTTTTCACTGGTGTGTGTAACAAAATGAGTTTTGTCAGTGACAGTCCTCTGTACTTTGTGACAAACTTTAACAATTTCTATTTTCTCTCGGAACTATAGATAGTAGAAAACCATGCTTGACACAGTGATACTGTAGCTAGTGACAGGAGTTAGTCTGTCATGTTAGACTACGGCTCCGCTGATCTCAGCGTTGTAACATGGTGACAAGCGGCCTTTTCCGACAATTATAGCCTACTATCAAAGACATTACATACTGTAATGTCTTTGCTACTATTTTGAATGATCTCCTTAGGTCAAGGTCGCACGGTAATTTGTTTTAAAACCGCGTTTACTCGTTTATTTAACAACCATGAATATCAGGCAGCCAATATTTGGCCAGGGCTTAAAATATTCCACACTAAGTTTTTTCCGGATTTTCACCTCTGGCTAAAAATGTCCTCCCCTCAAAAGGTATCAGTGTACCTCCTCTGTAGCACTTAAAATCATTCCAAAACGCTCCAAACTGCACAGATTTTAGTCTGATTGTAAAAAATTTGCCTCCAAAATAAAGTATTTCCTTCTCCGGCGCATCATAAAATCATACCGAAAAGCACCAAACCGCACAGATTTTTTTTTAAAGAAGAAGAAAAATCCTTGCCCCTGGACACCCATAGCGTAATACAAATGCTTTACAGAGCCATGCTCGTGGCCGCTTCAAGTTGCCACTGCGTCACTTTCCTTCTTTTGGACCATAGACCATTTTAAGGCCTGTTCGGCCGCACTGACTTTTACAGCTGGCATAAAGTTTTTGTTGTTGTTTTACAGTCTGGGTTGTCGGTCTTGACTGATCTTGACCCGAGGTCACAGCCGGACTGACGGATTTTACAAAAATTTCGGAAGCTGAATTGTTTCGGCAGAACATTTTCCTTTCACATGGATGGTCGGTAACGGCGCCTTTTTGAGGGACCTCCAGTAACGATCAAAGTCGCACGTGAGTCATGATACAGGGTTTTTGCCGTTCTACTGAGTTAAAACTCAACTGACGTACACTATGATCGCCGTTTCCCCCGGTAGTCAAATTTCAACGTCAACAATGATAATAATAACTGACATTGTATAGGCGCTTTACCCAATTTCTTGAAATCGTCGCGAACTGAACCCAACACGCACGCTCACGTGAATCACACGCATTCTCACACACACTGGACATGAACACACCACCACCACGTGGTGCGAAGGGTTAGCTCAGCTATTTAAGTTTCGACATTTAGAATTAATTTTTAAAATTAATTTTGTCAGCTGAACATTTCCAAAACAGAGGGGGAGGAAGCCGGAGTACCGGCCCTGGAGAGAACCCCCCGGCGACAGTCAGCCCGAATGAACGGTGCCACGTACAAGAAGGCAACTGAAAAATTCTTTGCCCCGAGTGGGACTCGATCCTGACCTCTCGCATTGGTGACGAAGTCTCTTAACCACTAGACCACCTACCGCCCTGTTACATTAACTTTAAAAAAAAAAAAAAAAATCTTCTGACTGCAGTCAAAACAGTAAAACATTGCTAATAGAACCCACACTGAAACGGAAATCATTGCCAATGGCGGACTGGAAAACCAGATTTCATGACTTGACAGCTCCGGCATATCGGTCTGATTTATGCTTGACTGCAGCAAGTCTAGACGGAAAATGATCCCACAATGCAATGGGGGAGAAAATATTTGTGCCGTTGTACACGAAACTCCACTCAGACACCTGGACGTTACGCATTGGCCACCAGCCATTGACGTCATCAGTGCAAGGTCACATGACCACTAGCGCAGACCAGAGACATAGATAAGACTGCGCAGACCATTCGCGGCTCCATTCACAAACAGTGCACGAGCATAATTCAATAACCGTCATCTCTGAAGCGGACGAGGTTGGTCACAAAGGATTATAATTAACCCCTACGGTCATTCAGGCGTCACGGCTGAGTGAATACAGCGACTGTTGTGTAAGCCTGCTGGGTGACTGAATCCGTACAATCTTAGTCTACCGTCACTTTGTAAAAAGGCCCAAGCGCAGTGATTTGGATAAGCATTTAAGCCTTTTTTTGCCATATGATGTCCGATTAGTGTTGGCAGAGACAGGAAAGACTGGTGGAAACCCTGATGCCATTGCCTCGGCCGGCTTTGCTACGCATACTTTTGCTAAATACACAAAATTTTGTTTGTTTGTTGTTGTTGTTGTTCCATTCCGAAGCCTCAGCTTTTTTTTCTTCTTTGTTTTCTAGTGGTTTTTTTCCGTAGTGTTTAGTTTTGCAGCTTTGATTGATGTGATGGGCTTGGCATACGAAGACTATCGGATCACCAATACACCCAAAGGTAATAATAATAATAATAAGTATTGTGTAGGCGCTTTACCCAATTTCATGAATCGGCTCGAAGCGCCGCGAACTGAACCCCAACACGCACGCTCACGTGAATCACACGCATTCTCTCACACACTGGACATAAACACATTACAATCACGTGGTTTGAAGGGTCAGCTCAGCTATTTAAATTTCGGAATTTCAGAGCTGCATTTATTTTTCAGATTTGGTGGGCTGAACATTTCCAAAGCAGAGGGGGAGGGAGCCGGAGTACCCGGAGAGAACCCCCGACGATAGGCCCGAAATGTGCCGGGAAAAAAAAAATGAAGAAATGTTCCGGACCATCTGGATTTATTTGTCTCCTTCCGTAAATGTAGTGTCCGCAGCATTAACTCATTCCTGACGGGACACTTCGATCAAAGGTTCTTCCACGGATCGCCCACGGCGCATCAACATTGAATTCTCCATTCACTTTTGATTAATTACACAACGCAAATAAATATATCAGGTGTTTGTGTCTTCAGTGAAGTTTGTTAGAGAGGTAATTTATTATTATTATTATTATTATTATTATTATTTTACAAATGCAAGCTGTTTATACAGTTTCACGGAGGCAGGCCCAGGTACAGGCAATGTTGAGGCGACGGCAGCTCCAGTCATAATAGAGTTAAACGAAAACAAAACAAAACAACAAATCTCGTTAAACAGTGAGACATGTGGGCGGGTGGGTGGGTGGGTGGATGGATGGGTGTTTATTAGTTTAACGTCCGTTTCCGCTACGTAAGGGTGATATCAAAGACGGGGGCAACGAGAAAAAGGCCAGCACAAATACTTGGCCCCAGCCGGGATTCGAACTCACAACCGGAGCATTGAAAGTCCGGCGCTCTACCATTCGGCTGTGCCGGTTCCTCGAGAGATCTGGGAAGTCGCTTAGTCACCCGTAGTCACAAAACAACATGTGGAAAACAAGGGATTTGTGCATTTACCATGCCGGCCCCCCCACAATGCCGACCATAACCGTATGATCAGCGTAGCAGGGGGTGATAACTAAATCGTTTGTTTTGCACAGCTGATGTTTTGCACGACAAGTCCGTGTGATCAGGAGCTGATCGGATTATTGCGCAAACAACAGGCTTATCCTGAAGAAAGCCATTCGTTCATACTGCCTTGCACTGGCTTTACACGTGGTGGGCAAAGAAGTTGCTTCCAGAATTTCTGTGGCGTATTAAAGGAAAGAATGGCAATGCGCACCATTTTGATTGCCCCCCTCCCCCCTCCCCCCCCCCCCCCCCCCCCAAAAAAAAAATTCAAAAACAAAAAACCACCACCACCAACACCGCTCCCCCCCCCAAAAAAAAAACAAAAAAAACAAAAAAACAAACAAACACCAAAAAAGCAAAAGCAAAACAAGCCCCCCCCCCCCAAAAAAAAAAGAAGCAAACAAACAAACAAACAAACAAAAAAAAAACCAACCACCAAAGAAACAAAAACAAAACAAACAAACAACAAAAAACAAAAAAGAAAAACAACAACAACAAAACTAAAGAAATCAACAACAAACAACTCACAAAAACAACAAGAAAGAAACAGGAAAACAAACAAACAAACAAACAAAAACTCAAAACAAAAAAACAAAACAAAGAATCCAACAAACAAACAAACTAAACTAAACCACAAAACAAAACCAAGTCGATCGTCGATACTGGTATTTCGTTAATACCCATCTGGAATCAATAACTCACACACACAAAAAAAGAAGTCTGGCTTCGGAGCAAGGGAGGCATAAAAGAAAATAAAAAATCAGGTCGTTGCTTTACAATTTTATTGACTAACATTATCCTCTTCACCTCAGCTAATATCTGCCTTTGTGATACAGTTTCCCCACAGCAGACTGCCTGGAACCTATTACAAACTGATTATGACACTCTCTCTGGCCCGTTACACCGGTAATCCACATGGAAAAAAAGAAAGAAAATAAATTGGATCCTCTTACAAATTTATTCGACACTACTCGGCTTTTCATGACGGCAGAAAGCGGTTGAGCAGGGGACTTGAATGTAATCAACTTCTAGACATGTGCTCGACAACTTAGGGAATGCGGTAACTGGCAAATAAAACGATTCGTTTCTTTGTTACATAGAAGGGTACTTCTCTACTGCTACTAATAATGACGACGAGTTTTATCCTTTGTGAAGCTTTAAACGCCCCTGGGCAAGCGAACGAGAGGACGACCGAGGAACACCTGGCAACGTGATATCAGTCGAGGCAGACGCCAGGAAGATGGGATACAACTGGAGACAGCTAGAGACAATGGCCCAGGGCCCGCATGTAAAAGTCGGGGTTAGGGAGTTTAGCCCCGGGTTAGAGTCTAACCTCGAACTAAACTAGCTCTAAGGTTACATTTTCTGCTATTCTTCTGTTCAACCAGGAAGCGGGTCCATTTCACCATGGTGCCTAAGCCGTTAGACAAGGACTTTTTTTTGTACCTTTCTTCGCTTCCTTTTTTAAAATTTAATTTTGTTTTGGGGTTTCTTTTGTCCTAATCTGGGTTAGGCCCGTAGCCGTGGGTTAACTTAACCTCGAATTTTACATGCGGGCCCTGGCGACGTGATCTCGAGGCAGACCGTGACACCAGGAAGATGGGATAAAACTGGAGACAACTTGAGACAATGGCCCAGGACAGAGGACTCTTGAACACGTGAGGATGATATGAGAGGTAGATTGGCGAATGACCTTAGATGTGGGTGATGAAAACGGGTGTGCCCTTCTGTCCTTGGAAGTGAGAATACTTGAATCTACCATGGTCAATATTGACAACTGTCTTCAGTCGCTGCTTACAGGTTACAAAACGAATACTCCAAAACTAAAACGACTAAGAACATTCAAGAAGAAGAAGAAGAGGAAAAGCAAACAACGATATCATTACATGCATCTTTCATCACGTGTAACTGTACCGTCATTACTGTCTAAAGAAATGATATTTAAAGATTAAATTATTACAGTGAGAATGTACATTAGAGAGATGATGATGATGATGATGATGATGAAACGTTGTTTTTTTTTTTTATTCAGGATAGAGCATTTAGACATTGCTGCCTATCTTACATGCTGTCCTGCTATTCTACATTAAAGGGTATTGAGAAAAAAATCAAAACAAACAAACCAAAAAAAAAAAAAAAAGTTTAAAAAAAGTATAAACTATCTAGTGGAAATACAGGAGAGAAAAATACACACGATAAACAAATCAAAACATACGTGGCGAGAGAGAGAGAGAGAGAGAGAGAGAGAGAGAGAGCTGCCACTCCATTTTAATTAACAGCCCCACCCCTACCTCCGACCCCGCCTCTCACTGCCTTCTCAGAGGCGAGAAGGAGACACACTGCTCTGTCTCTAGATCGAAAAATGTAGCTCGGAAAGCAAAGCTGGAAAAAGAAAGAAAGAAAGAAAGAAAGAAAGCTGGTGATAAACGCAGAAGAATTCATCATATACATCTTCAAACACACTGTCAGGTATCGTGAAATGTAAATAACTTTAAACATTAACAAAATACCCATAACAGTTTGATCACAATGTTATTTACCCCCCTCCCCCTCCCTCCCCCCAAAAAACAACAACAACAACAACAACAACCCCAAAAAACAAAAAACAAAAAACCCTTAAATCCCCACTAAGCTCGTCAATAGACGACGACGACGACAATCACAACAACAACAATAACCAAATCTCGAAAGTTACTTCCCTTACCCAATGGTCATCCATAGTACATTCAGCTAAATGAATA
>JACVVK020000595.1:152500-220000 GCA_018292915.2 Batillaria attramentaria
CCTGGCCACCTACCCGGGGTGGGCGGGCCGGCTATATAAACCACAGCACGTGTTCAGCCTTCGGCATAATATACCCGCTCGAAGCGCGGCTTCCACCCGCACCCGTTTTGGAGCAGTCACCTTCAGGAGGGAGACTAGAAACTCCAGATCGTCTCTTACTGTAGAAAGATATCGGAGAGATATACACCTTTTTTGAATTCGGACAGTTACGAAGAATACCTTCTGTTCGAATTTTGTGTAGTGATAAACTGTAGCTGATATTCCGCGGTTTGGAAGGGTTGTGTTCATCACACTTCGTCCTGCATCAGCTGAAGTCTGGAAGACAGCGAGTGAAAACTTTTCCCTTGTGTGGTAAGTGTCAGTGAGACTGTTTGTGAGCGTTTGCCTAAATAGACTTTATTTTAAAGCTTACATTTCGATTACGTGCTTGGTAAAATGCTATCCATTAGGTGCTTGGTAAAATGCTATCCATTAGGTGCTTGGTAAAATGCTATCCATTAGGTGCTTGGTAAAATGCTATCCATTAGGTGCTTGGTAAAATGCTATCCATTAGGTGTTTGGTAAAATGCTATCCATTAGGTGCTTGGTAAAATGCTATCCATTAGGTGCTTGGTAAAATGCTATCCATTAGGTGCTTGGTAAAATGCTATCCATTAGGTGTTTGGTAAAATGCTATCCATTAGGTGCTTGGTAAAATGCTATCCATTAGGTGCTTGGTAAAATGCTATCCATTAGGTGCTTGGTAAAATGCTATCCATTAGGTGCTTGGTAAAATGCTATCCATTAGGTGCTTGGTAAAATGCTATCCATTAGGTGCTTGGTAAAATGCTATCCATTAGGTGCTTGGTAAAATGCTATCCATTAGGTGCTTGGTAAAATGCTATCCATTAGGTGCTTGGTAAAATGCTATCCATTAGGTGCTTGGTAAAATGCTATCCATTAGGTGCTTGGTAAAATGCTATCCATTAGGTGCTTGGTAAAATGCTATCCATTAGGTGCTTGGTAAAATGCTATCCATTAGGTGCTTGGTAAAATGCTGTTATTTTTTCTATCTTTTCTTTTTCTTTCCGTCTTTCTTTGTTTCTTTCTTTTACTTTCTTTTTTATTCTGTCCTTTTTTTGTTTCGTTTCCTTTTTTTTTTTTCTTGTTTTCTGCCCGTTTCTTTTATTCTTTCTTTCTTTTATTCTTTCTTTCTTTCTTTCCTTCAATCTGTCTTTTTTGTTTCGTTTCCTTTCTTGTTTCTTGTTTTCTCGCCGTTTCTTTATTCTTTCTTTCTTTTATTCTTTCTTCCTTTCTTTCCTTCTATCTGTCCTTTTTTTGTTTCGTTTCCTTTCTTTTTTCTTGTTTTCTGCCCGTTTCTTTTATTCTTTCTTTCTTTTATTCTTTCTTTCTTTCTTTCCTTCAATCTGTCCTTTTTTTGTTTCGTTTCCTTTCTTATTTCTTGTTTTCTCCCGTTTCATTTCTTTATTTCTCTCTCTCTCTCTCTCTCTCTCTCTCTCTCTCTCTCTCTCTCTCTCTCTCTCTCTCGGTGTCCAAAGGCCCACTGAACTAAAGAAGAAAGTAGAGAAATCATTAATAAGAAAGAGAAGAAGAAGAAGAAGGCTGCAAAACTATGAAACAGTCGCAATGTCCAAACGCAGCACTACTCCATTCGCACATAGCACCAGTGTTGCCTTTTTCTATGGAGCAAGAGTTATAGAACGAATGTCTTCGAAGAAACAGAAATGTCCAACAATAAGACCATAGATAATCCTTGTGTCATAGTGCAAAATGTTGGGCAGCACCCTTTGACAATTATTGTCATCTGCGTTCTTAGAATCCAGATCCTGTTCACAAATGTAGTGTGAGAAGTTTTGAAGTGGCGGGCCGTGTTCTTCTTTGCGCAAGAATTCCACTGGCACGGGGTAACTGAACCATTTTCCGCGACCGAAAATACACACACTTAAGTGTCTCGTGCCGTTTTTTTAAAAGCAGGGAACATGCAAAGCTTGGGTATAATTCGATTGAAAAACAAATTTGTTTGTGTGGCGATGCTTCTAATATCTGTCGAAGTCTATAGAGGTGTTCTTTTTCACACACTCTCAAGATTTTTTTTTCTTCTCATTTTTACACAGGACTACAGACATACATCAACGAAAACAGTGACATTGACAATGTACATTGAGAACGCAGTTGGAGTATACAGGGTGTGGGGGTGTTTTTAGGGTTTAACGTCCTTTTCCACCACATACGGGTGATATCAAAGACGGGGCAACGATGAAAAAGCCAGCACAAATATTTGGCCCCAGCCGGCGATACGAACTCACGACCCGAGCATTAGAAGTCCAACGCTCTACCATTCGGCCCCTTGGTATATATAGATGGTGTAAAGCGTATGGCAAGCACAAAGACACTCGCCTAGCCAAGCAGCCAAAGTCACACGCCAGGAACAACTTGTCCTTAAGGGCCAAAAGCCATAGGACGTAAAGCAAGCTAATGATGATATGGCAAGCAGGTTGAAGACAGCATTAGTATCAAAAGAGTTTTGAACTGCGCAGGACTTGGCTGACATGGCAAGCAATTACTTATCTAAAACAAAGCGCTTACACAGTTGCCAAAGTCGCCAGAACAAAGCTGCGTCGCGGCCGTTTACGTGAAAGATATATGTTTCGATAAAAATGGAAAGCTTTTCAATTTAAGTAGAATGTGCCATGTCTGGTATACGCGTACGTTTTAGAAAACTATCCATATCGGGTTCAAAGAAATCGTATTCCTCTAACGGGGAGCCGGGGCGGCCGAATGGTAGAGTGCTGGACTTCTAATGCTCGGGTCGTCAGTTCGATCCCGGCTGGGACCAAATATTTGTGCTGGCTTTTTCATCGTTGCCCCGTCTTTGATATCACCCTATGTGGTGGAAAAGGACGTTAAACCCCCAAACACCCACCCACCCGTATTCCTCTAACACGAGACACCGCAACGTTTCAAAGAATATCGAGGTTTAGCAGTTGAAGGGATTCAAAAGTGGCATCCCCCCCCCCCCACACACACACACACACCACCTCCCCTAGCCAACGCGCACTTAGTTTCTTTAATGACGCATTTTGTGATTATTTGATTATTATAATAATAATAAATGGTATATTCAGGGCGCATTTCTTTAAAATAAAATTCAGTGCGCCGATCACTCACAGACACTCACGACTATTTTACAAAGATAGACAGACGTACACTGGTGAAACCATTAGTGCAGCTACGGAAACAAAGGATATGTATCTTACCTGAAATCAGGCCAGTAAGACATTGCAGGTAGTTCAGTAGGTCGTCAGGGGGAGTGGGGGGGATGGGGAGGGGTGGATTAGAAGGGGAGCAGGTGGTGGTGGTGGGGGGGGGGTGTATCAGGTGGTGGGGGTGGGGGAGGGGGGGAAGCGGTGGTGAGGGTTGGGGGGGGGGGGTGGTATATCAAACGTACGTATCTTTATTGCTTCCCTCACGATCAGTGGAAATAAAACAAAGCAACGTGCGAGAACCGAGACAGGCTGTCTTCTTATCTTGCCAGCAAGTCCGTTTACGACTGACATAGATCAATACACTTGAGGTTTTGATGCCAACGTTTTTTTATGATAAGTCTGACATGAGTAATGAATATGCGACATCGTATCTTGCTTTGTGTGTGTGTGTGTGTGTGTGTGTGTGTGTGTGTGTGTGTGTGTGTGTGTGTGTGTGTGTGTGTGTGTGTGTGTGTGTGTGTGTGTGGCAGGTGTTTCGACCATAACTCAAAGACTTTCAATATTTGGATGACGTATCGTGCATTGAGGGCTTTCTGTTGTACTGAACCGTTTTTAATCTTCGAGCCAAGTTCTCTAGTTCTTTGTTTGCCTTCTATATTTCTTTCTTATATTCCTCTCTGTTGTAACTTGCATTTCTTTCAGAGAGTTTCTTTTTTACTTTCGAAAAATGGTAATGTTAAATCCGGCCATATATTTCTTCTTCTTAAAAAAAAAACCCACCAAACTATTCCTTCATACTATATAAATTTCTTGATACTTTTCATTTGTTCTTGTTGTTTATCTTTCTTCTCCGGTTTTTTTTTCATAACAGTATTGTACTCAAATATCATTCCGTGCCTTCATTCCCTAATACCAGGAGTGACCTCTTTAGAAACTTTCCGATTTGTTGAATTAGACTGCTTGCTGAGGGGAAACAAACAAACAAAATCCCGCACAGAATGTCTGGAAATAGTTCTCTGCAACATCACTTCAACCCTTCACATTCCATCGAAGCAGGGGGGCACATTCATCAGATGTTGGCAAAACAGAAACCTCCCCCAAGAAATTCTACTGAATTGACGTCATATTGCCGCTGCAGAGATCGAAACGTGGCACTTTCATGCCAAAGGTTTACGCCATCCAGACTTGATTAACTGGCGTGTTGTACCCATTTACCTGTCCGTTTGAAGCGCTTGGCGGGGAAATTAATCTCAGGTGCATGACTTTCTATGATTCTTTGCATTTGAATAGCGCGGGCCTCCTGCCGTGGTCCGTGCTAGCCTGAATGTGCGTGGAGTCTTCTGAAGGATTGCTCAATAATTAACAGGGGAGGATTATCGGCTGTCAGACCTTCAGCCTGTAAAGGAGTTTGTCAAAGTCACCTACGACTTTCTAGTGGACGTTCAAAGAAAAAACAAACAAAAAACGCTTTCAATTTACAACATAGATGAAGCCTTCAATAGCCACGGAGACGTATTAGCATGGCGAGGCTTGTGAGCGATAATGTAAAGGTTTTTGTCACGCTGCTGACAGTTGGAGGGAAACAGCGGTTTGTTGACGTGTTTGCTTCGCTGCTGTGTTCGCGTTCCCATGTGCCCACCGTCTTTTACAAACATTCAAATGACGTATTATCAGCGAACTGATCTGCACACACTGCGCCGGAGAGGCGAGCTTTGTAGGGCGTTTTTGAAAATGAATATAATACACCTCAGTTGTCGGGTTGTATTCAGTACGGAAATATGACAGCCACAAGGCCGTGTCTTGAAGTCTAATCTTTCCCACAGTCGTCTGTTCACGACAGGAGGAGTAAGCAGGGACAAGTTTTTTTTTTTGTTTTTGTTTTTTTAAAAGAGGAGTTTGACGTTCTTTTTACAAAGTAAGAGTGATATAATAACAACAACAATAATAATAATAATAATAATAATAATAATAATAATAATAATAAAGACTTATTGGGCGCCTATACATGTAAATTGCACAGGCTCTAAGCGCCGTACATCATAACAAAAATTAAACAGGTATCACTGACAGTACACAGATAACACAAAGCACAATAATATACACAAACATGAGTGACTGTTACACACCTAAGGAACGGCAGCAAAATACAAATACCGCACAATAAACAGCTTCCATACACACGGACTCACAGGGAACATTTAAACAACACCTCTCAACAAGCAGGCTGACACACTTAACTCTATAACTCTTAACTGCCCAAGTCCGACCACCTCCTGCCGCTATATGATAGACGAGTTCAAAAGAAACAACCACTGCACACCTGTAGCAGCCACTTCAAGCCACTATTACACAAGGCATGGGCCTTCCCCGTTAGGAGACCGCTGCCGATTGCATTCTAGTGGCTTGAAATGGCTCCCTATGACATGAAGATTTCAAGTAAAAACGCGATTTTGGCGTGGGCTTTTAAGAGATATAATGACGAGGCCACTAAGAGAAAACCAGTACGATGATTCTGGGCCACCACTGGCACTAGTCCTCACAGTCCCAAGCCTCATAGAAACAAACATCCATTTAATACCCTGGCTGAAAAGAAAATCATGTTACTCTACGTTATTTGGACAAAAACCGTATTAATATTTAATTTGACAGAGATTTCATTTCATATCATTAAATCTTGTCATTCTCTGTGTTATTTAGACAAAACCGTATTAATATTTAATTTGACCGAGATTTCATTTCATATCATTAAATCATGTCAGTCTCTGTGTTATTTAGACAAAACCGTATTAATATTTAATTTGACAGAGATTTCATTTCATATCATTAAATCATGTCATTCTCTGTGTTATTTAGACAAAACCGTATTAATATTTAATTTGGAATACACGTGATGTCATTATTTTTAATGAATGGAGTTGCGTTTAACCTCCGTGAAACATACCAAATGGTCTTGTAGGTTGGTGGTTGGTACTGACCGATTACCATGGAAACTAAAAAAGAGTGGTTTTGTTTGCTCAAGGGACAACGGAACAATCTGGCAATACGCCCAATAACAAACAAATCGTTTTGTTTCTACTAGGTGAAACACCTGTGCAGAATAATTATTGTAACAGATGACTGTGAGAGAAACACTGAAACTGATCTATTTTCTTTCGTTGAATTTCAGACACAGCCAGCCGCCGGAAGCATTTAGCCGTCACCATGGCTACGACGACTCGCGCAGCGAATTCTCCGGTGAGGCGCTCCCTAGTGTGGTCCCACAACACTTCCTACACGGGAGCCGCCGGCGTCCACTCCGAGGTCAGCCGCAAAGCGCATGCGCTGCACGTGACGGGGCAGCGGGAGCTGTCGACAAACCTGTCCACGATCCAGTCCATGCACCGCAAGGAGATGCAGAATCTCCGACACAGTCGCAAATCCGTGGAGACCTCCATGCTGGCCTACACGGAGAAAATGAGAAGGATCTCCACGGACAGGCTTCAGCTGACCGACGGAACTCCCGCACAGAACAACGCAACACTGGAGAGACTTTTAGCTTTGAGCAAAGCCTCGACGAAAGGAGGCAAGGCTAAACCACGGCCCAGGATCTCCGTAGACTCGGGTATTGACGTTGATGAGCCTGAGCCTGTGAGCGACGTGGGTGAGTCGTCTCCCACAAACAGAGCTAGCACGATGAGGAAGTCTGCCTCCCAGCCGCTCCTCCACCAGCGACCCAGCTCCTTCAGCAAAGTAGAATCCTTAGAGGACCTCAGCAGCGGCCACGCCAACAAAGACGGTCGGAGAAAGCAGACGACAGACCGGACGAGTGACGCCAGTAGGCAGAGACGACCTGGCATCACGGACAAGCCCGATATCCTTGCCCTCAAGCTCAGCATGGAGAATCCGAAGACCAAACACAGCCAGAGACAAGAAGAGGAAGATGACGCGGACAGATCTCCGTCTGTAGTTTCTTCTGATGTCTCTGTCGCCATCACTCCCTTCCCCGAGTTCAGACTTCACGTGTCGGAAGTCGCTGGAGAAGGACTGTCTACGTCATCCGTCGTGGACGAGGATGAAGAGCGCCTCCAGGGCACCACGTCCCGTACGTCACAGTCGTCCAGAAAGAAGTCCAAGAAGACGAGGAAAGACGACTACTGGAGCTACCGGAAATCCCCGCGGAGACACAGCACCACTCCGAGATCCGGAACAACGACAGGCAAACCTCAGGAGAACACACCCCAAGCATCAAGCCCATCCCCGTTGGCCTCCCCAAAGCGCAACAGGGGACTCATCCGGGGGCCCAAACCCCCACCTCCACCCAAACCCAAGCCGTTCAACCACTCGTTCCGCTACTCCGAGGCCGTGGAAGGCGTCATCAAATCCATCGACGACTCCAAAGACGTCGACGAAAGGACCCTCAGGCGCGCGTCCGAGATCCTGCCCGCACTGGACATCCGGAATCTGCGGGAGGAGAGGAAGAGACAGCTGGAGGAAGCCAAGAAATCCACGACCGAGACACGGCACGAGGAACGTGACTCACCGAGCGTCGAGGACAGCGGTGTGAGCAGCGAGGAAGAGCTTGTGGTCGCCGTGGCGAGAGAACGCAGCTTCTCCGCCCCGAACATTCTGGAGCACGACCCTCATGACAGCAGCGAGTGTGGGGGTTCTGACGGGGAGGCGGAAGGAGAGTTGAAACCGGTCTTGAGGAAATACGATAGCGCTGAGTTGAACGTTCCTTCCAGAAAAACAGTGCAGTTTCTGTTACCTGAACTTACCAGAGAAGTCCACATAGAGTCTTAAGGCCTTAAGAGAGAGAGAGAGAGAGAGAGAGAGAGAGAGAGAGGATAGTTTATTTTTGTGTCAGAACAGACGGGCCTTGTCTGAGAACAGACGGACGGACATTTACCGCTGCTTGTCCAGCAGAGGACCGGACACACTAAACAAAAACACGTGAATTTCACTGGACGAAGGCTGTGCAGATGTACAATCGGTAGAAATGTTTTGAGTGTCATAATTTTGCTGGCTCTCCTAGCCATGTTGTTGCCATATTGTGTCCCAGGTTTGTACCTATTCGCTTTCATTTTGCTTTTGAATTGAACGGTATGGTAACTGACATTCATGCTGTTTTTTTTCTCCGTTGGTTTTGAAATTTTCCAGTGGCACTAGTAAGTCTTGAGACATACGAAGTACGTAAACTTCAGCACAAGTGATTTTCCGAGTGCCCAGATTATGCAAAGCGATGCATTTGTCAGAGCTAAGAGATGAAATAATTGACTTGTGTAAAAATTGTGCAGTCAGGGAATGACACGTGCGTTAGTTAATAAATTTGCCACTGCAATTTCTATTGTCAAGGACCTAAGCAGCATGGATTTGAAATTCGACTACACCCTTCTTGCACGTGACGATAGGCTGCCTCAGTGCTTACTACAATACGGAATACAAGCATGCATGTTCAAATACATGTATTGCTGAGCCATTTTTATCTGTGATGAATCAAAAACCGGCTCACAATATTCGTAGGCATGACATATTTCTTCTCTCTTCTGGGCTGTTGCTCCCATGTTTTCAGTAACAATGACATTTCGATCGTTTTCGCGCTGTTTTTGCGTATAAAAGTCTGGAGCAAACCGCTTGGAAGATATGAAGGAATGATGTTGTCTTATCTATGCTGGCCATAGACAGTCCGTGTTGAAACGTTATTGTATGACATGTGCATTTGAGGATTTGTGTTACGTAGATTACACTGGCAAAGAAATAAAACGTATGTCAGATGAATTATATGTTTTTGTTTTCAGTATTTTAGTGTGTGTGTGTGTGTGTGTGTGTGTGTGTGTGTGTGTGTGTGTGTGTGTGTGTGTGTGTGTGTGTGTGTGTGTGTGTGTGAACGGCCGTCACCAATGTCACGGAGATGAAGCGTGGGTTCCTGCCCAGGTCGAGCTTGTGATACGCGATACAGATTGTTTCCTGGCCGCTGCCGGGCTGCTCATCGGGGATTTCTCTCCGGGTTATCCGGCTTTCATCCACCCGGCAAAATTGAAAAATAGGATAGGTATTGGGTGGCACTGCACCGCGGCAACGCGCTTCCCCCTGGGAAAACAGCCCGAATTTCCCGAAAGGGGCAATAAGGTAGTAAAATAAATAAATAAATAAATAAATAAATAAAATGACGGGACAATGCCCAAAAAAGCCAACACAAATATCTGGCTCTAAGCCGGTCGATCTGATCTGATCTGAACAGTATAGTCATGGTTTCCCCTCTCCTGTAATCGAGGGTCATGGCTCTTGATTGAGGAAGTATCCGTGTTAGTATCCTTTCGTGAAAGATGTCGCAGGAAAGTGCGCGCGGGTTGGTGTGAGGGCAATTGGGAGATAATTAAAACATGGAAGATAACTCTGAAATAACAATGAGTTCATTCCCTTCAGTTTTCGCCGTGCGCCATAAGGGATCCCATTCTAACTTCCGCAGACGGCCGGTTGAAGCCGTGAACATTTCAATCAAGTTCAGCTATAAACATCATCGTACAGCTTAGGTACGCTGTCAGTTTTCTTATATTAGCCTGACGTTTTCCTGTGCCATAGCCACCACGAAAAAAATGTAGCCACCAAAAAGTTTCTTCGCTTGGATCCCTGACCCAGGATGTGTCTTCCCCGATCACTCATGGGTTACCCGGACTATGAACAGTACTGCTCGGTAATTATGACACTACAATGACTTGATCAGGATAGAACATGAGACTACTGGGATATGACATTTCTTGGTTCGTCACAGTTCCGCACAGCCCACCGACAGCTATTTTTATATCATTACCGTTGGTGACTGTAAATAAATCAGTTGTGAACAACCACTCGGTGGAACACACCTCTGACTCTAACTAGCTTTGTACTACGCTGAGTCAACATCAAAGAGCACTTGACAATATAAAATCCGTCAATGGTATCGATACTTCTTGAGTGGAACTCGGCTTGTGTTGCTTATAGGTTGCCGAGCACTTTGCAGAACAGCGATGTTTGCACAGAGACCTCTATCAACCGCGCTGTACTGCTACAGCAGGCAACGTCTGTCCTGTAAGCACTGCAGAGAATTAGAGAGAACCTGAGCGACATGCTAACGCCAGTTGCTTGTCAATCGCGCTATACTGCGATAATAGACGCGCCTGTCTTCAGTTTATCCACGGCACAGAAGGAATTAAATGAAGCCTTTTTCGTCAACGGTAAAAGACATTGGTCTTTCAGTCCACTTTTCATCCTTGCCGTTGCTGTTGCTACACACACACACACACACACACACACACACACACACACACACACACACACACACACACACACACACACACACACACACACACACACACACACACACACACACACACACACACACACACACACACACACACACACACTCCGTCAATCTAAATCACCAGAAAATTAATGAGCGGCATGTTAACGCTAAATCCTTGTCGATCGCGATATATATATATATCGAGACAGCAGTCACAGGTGACCATTTTCTGGTGCGCCCCGATGGAATTCCCTGGGATTATGACGTTAATTTGGGGGTGGCCGAAGCCTTGAGCACCGTAATCCGAGAGTATCCTTTCAAATCTAAAAGCCGACAGCATTTGAGAACGTGACGCTACCCCCAAACACTGCAGGGCTGTCTCCACAACAGTACAATCCTTTATGCGCCGGGATTTCCAACGACGGTACATTATTGCATGCACGTTCAGTGGCTGGTTGGTTAAAGGCCTTGTCACACGCAGAGTGCCTGCGATTTTTTTTCTTTTGTTTTTACTACTTTATTGTCCCTTTCGGGAAATTCGGGCTGCTTCCCCCGGGGGAAGCACGTCGCCGCGGTGCAGCGCCACCCAATCCCTATCCTTTTTTTATATTATTTTTTTTTACAATTTTGATGGTGGAGGAAAGCCGGATTACCCGGAGAGAAACCCCTGATGAGCAGCCAGGTAGCCAGGAAAAACCGGTATCACATATCACAAGCTCGACCTTGAAGTCATACGTTGCAACACACTTTGGCTACCAGCTGCACTGACCGCCGGCCCGGGGCTCCACTACACAAAGCATGGTCAGCGGCGACTTGCTGGCGTGGCGAGTAAAAGATAGGACCGTGGTCTATTCACTGGCGTCGCGGCGGCGTCTCCGGGGAGTGCCCGCTACAAGCGGATTTAATTGGCGCTGAGGGCATTTTGCCGCTGGTAGACCTGCAGGATCGCAACGTGTGACAACCCTGTAAGTGGCAGGTCATGGGGGAGGGGATAGCTACCCTAACTGAACACTGAGTCCAGCTGAACACTTAGTCAATCCAGTCAGACTGCCGGGTCGACCACATTTGATGTATCCTTCACTGTAATGACCTAGTTTTTTTGGTTTTTTTTTTAAGCTTAGGTGTGATGGTACTGATGTGATATTTAAGGAATATTTTAAGGTGGGATTTAATGTGTTATATCTAATTTTATACTCTTGTATGGTTTGCTTATTGATTATTTTGTTTGAGTGTTTTTAATGTACTGTCTGTCTGTTTTTATGATCACCACAACCTAATTTCCCCTAAGGGGATAATAAAGATTTATTGAATTGAATTGAAGTTACACAAACAGATCCAGTTCACAGTCAGAGAAAGCGGGACAACGTAAATAAGGCTTGTGCAAATTTTTGGCGCTGCGGGATTCGAACCCAGGACCTTTCCATCTCGAGTCCAACGCTCATACCGTTGAGCCACTGACTTCTCGCTAGAAGTGAATATACGTGTACAGTGCCAAGCCTTTATTAACCTTTTCGACGTCATGGTTTGAGTAATCCGCGCCACGCTACCGCCTAGCGATCGCTAAAATTAACCCATCGTCGGGTCAGAATATAGATCTGTTTTTACAAAGAATGAAAGTCAATGGCGCGTGTCGTTAGGGCAAGTGCCGGCGTGCTGATAGCCAGCCAGAGTTAGTCATCAGTTAGCTGTATCTGGTGACTCGGAGCAGTGGTTAAAACGTCCGCTACGGACCCTGAGGCACAGGTTTGAATCCCCGGTGGGCAGGAATTTGGTGGGATTTTTCCATACCAAATCGAATCAAATTCAGACGCAGACTCGTTTACGGTGCCTGTCTCGCCCTCGTGTACACACGCACACATAGTATCAAACTGTAGTGTATGGGCCGCGGAATGAAAAATAGTTACACACTATGCAAGCACACACACACACACACACACACACACACACACACACACACACACACACACACACACACACACACACACACACACACATACACACACACACACGCACACGCACGCACGCACGCACGCACGCACACACGCACACACACACACACACACACACACACACACACTCACACACACACACACACACACACACACGCATAGTATCAAACTGTAGTGTATGGGCCGCGGAATGAAAAACAGTTACACACACACACACACACACACACACACACACACACACACACACACACACACACACACACACACACACACACGCACGCACGCACGCACGCACGCACGCACACACACACACACACACGCACGCACGCACGCACGCACGCACGCACAATTGGTTGTTGGCACTGAACTATGGCGACACTCTCCTTAACTTTCAGCCCCCCCAAAAAACCCTTTGTGTGACCAGAGCCTTAGTTTTAACAGGATATATAACGCGTGTAAGCTTGACTGCTTCCTGTAACAGCTACAATTTAAACAACAACAACAACAACAACAACAACAACCACAAATAACCTTCACGTGGAATGTAGGCGATTTTAACTGGTGTATTTCTAATTCTGTTTCCTCATTGAGGGCTGTACACCATTTAGTGTAAGTACTTATATACTGTTTGTACATTGGTTTTGACACTCTCCCCCCCCCCCCCCCCCCCGCTCCATTTTGTTTAACCCCACCCCCTTTCTTTGAAATTTCAATGCTCGAGTCGTATGTCCGTATCTAGGCTGGGATCCTCCTTGTCTAGTCTTTGATATCACCACCGGTGATGGAAAAGGACGTTAAACCCCCAGTCAAATCAGCACCTCTGTCCCGGCTCCTCCCCGCCCCTGCATTGAAAAAAAAAAAATCTTTTACCACACGTGGGAACAAGTTTCAACCAATCTCTCGCCAAATTCCGTTTATCGTTCATCTGTGTCTTGCGACATATAGCAGCACAATAACAAACCTGTCCAAAGTCTGGCACAGGACAACAGCTATAAATAGTATCAAACCGTCTGCTGTGAGGGTCACGACCTTCAGTATCATAGGACCAACCGTCCATAGAGACACCCTCGTGAGCAGCGGTCTGTTTGCCTGACGACTTTAGTGTTGTCCTTTTGATGAGTAGATCAAATGTCTAGCAAAGTAGCTACTCGGGTTTGTTTGTGCCGTAGTAGCTACTGATTCGCGTTGGTCTGTTAGGGTTGTATTGTGTCGGTAAGTGATACCCTTAATGACACAAGTTTAGCGACTGGCGTGCACTTATTAGGCGCCCCTTCAAAGTTTTTTTTTATGGTTTGGGAATGTCGATAGAAATATCTGTTACTGACAGGAATGAACCTGTGGAAGGAGCGGCCACACCACTGCTGTTTGACCTGGAGCTAAGAAAACTTGTCTGAGAGAAAGCAGTTTAAAAAATGGGGAAGAAGCACGAAAAAAAAGAAAGAAAGAGTAGAGGGGAAAAAGAAAAGAAAAAAGAAAGAGTGAAGGGGAAAAAGAAAGACAAACAAAATCCCCTTCGTCCTTAAAAAAGAAGATTTTGTGTGCGTGCGTGCGTGCGTGCGTGTGTGTGTGTGTGTGTGTGTGTGTGTGTGTGTGTGTGTGTGTGTGTGTGTGTGTGTGTGTGTGTGTGTGTGTGTGTGTGTGTGTGTGTTTTCGAAATCATGTTTGTGTAACTGCTTACAATCCTTTCCCGAAATAAATTGTGCACACTGTCGGACAAGAAACATCAACTTACAGGCAAAGTGCCGACTGTGGTTAACTTTCAGACCTTTCACCCTTCTATGTATAAATGTGCGTGCGTGCGTGCGTGCGTGCGTACGTGCTTGTGTGTGTGTGTGTGTGTGTGTGTGTGTGTGTGTGTGTGTGTGTGTGTGTGTGTGTGTGTGTGTGTGTGTGTGTGTGTGTGTGTGTGTGTGTGATATTCCTTCGACAGGACTTACATAACTAACAAGATTTAAGATGTACAAATTCAACTTAAAAAATGCTAGAGTGCCCTTGAAGTTGTTATCCCTGTCAGGTTAAATTACGCATTCACAGAAGACAGATACAAAGTTCCTCCAGAATATAGAACACCGAGTGAGCAGTAACAGATAGAGGGTAAACATCCACGACAATACGGTGATCTCTTCGTTTGACCCTCACGCCGCTTTGTCCAATTTTCCTATCACAGACAGGCGAATACCGCTGATACTATGTACACGAGTGAAAGACAACATAGAGACTGGGGCATTCTGAGTATCTGTGTTAATAACATTGGATTTGTGAACAGTAGGCCTAATCACGATCCTTCAATTGGTGGCAAAGCAAAACAAAGCAGACCAAATCAAAACAAGACAAGGCCAAGCAAGGAAAGAAACAATAAACAGAACCGCAGAAAAACGGAGCAAATTGAGCAAAAAGGAAAGCAAAGCAAAGCAATGCAAAAGCAACGCAACTGCAAAACAAAGCAATGCAAAACAAAACAAAGCAATGCAAAACAAAACAAAGTAATGCAAAACAAAACAAAGTAATGCAATGCAAAGCAAAGCGACGCAAAACAATGCAAGGGTGGGTGGGTGGGTGTTTGGGGGTTTAACGTCCTTTTCCACCACATACGGATGATATCAAAGACGGGGCAACGATGAAAAAGCCAGCACAAATAATTATTTGACCCCAGCCGGGATCGAACTCACGACCCGAGCATTAGAAGTCCAACGCTTTACCATTCGACCACCCCGGCTCCCCGCAAAACAATGCAAAGGAATGCAAAAGAAAACAAAGAAATGCAAAACAAAGCAATGCAAAAGCAAAGCAATGCAAAAGCAAAGCAAAGCAATACAAAAACAACGCAACTGAAACAAAGCAATGCAATGCAAAACAAAACAAAGGAATGCAAAACAAAGCAACGCAAAAGCAAAGCAAAGCAATGCAAAAGCAACGCAACTGAAACAAAGCAATGCAATGCAAAACAAAACAAAGCAATGCAAAGCAAAGCGATGCAAACAAAGCAATGCAAAACAAAGCAATGCAAATCAAAGCAATGCAAATCAAAGCAATGCAAAACAATAAAGCAATGCAAATCAAAGCAATGCAAAACAAAGCAATGCAAATCAAAGTGATGCAAAACAAAGCAATACAAATCAAAGCAATGCAAAACAAAACAAAGGAATGCAAAACAAAGCAATGCAAAAGCAAAGCAAAGCAATGCAAAAGCAACGCAACTGAAACAAAGCAATGCAATGCAAAACAAAACAAAGCAATGCAAAGCAAAGCGATGCAAACAAAGCAATGCAAAACAAAGCAATGCAAATCAAAGCAATGCAAATCAAAGCAATGCAAAACAATAAAGCAATGCAAATCAAAGCAATGCAAAACAAAGCAATGCAAAACAAAAAGCAATGCACAGTAATGCAAAACAAAAGAAAGCAATGTAAAACAAAGCAAAACAAAACAAAGCAATGCAAAACAAAGCAGTGCAAAACAAAGCAATGCAAAACAAAAAGCAGTGCAAAGCCATGCAAAGCAATACAAATCACAGCAATGCAAAACAAAACAAAGCAATGCAAAACAAAGCAATGCAAAACAAAGCAATGCAAAACAAAGCATAACAACGGAAAACAAACCAAAGCAAGACAACAACAACAACAACAATAATTTAAAAAAAGGCGAGGAAGCAAAATAAAGCGATGCAAAGTTAAATAAAGCGAAAACGTTCTTAAATGATGAAATATAAAGTCCTTTTTTCAACCCTGGTGAAAAGGACCAGAAGTCGGCTTAATAATCATTTAAAAAACAACAACAACAACAATCATTCACTTATCTTTACTTTACTACTTATCACGTGCACAGTTATCACGTGTTTGGTGTCTACTAAACACCCCCCCCCCCCCTCCTCCTCCTCCACACAAACACACAGAATATCTCTAATAGCTACCACCTTGACCTTTCCGATGTTTAACAGATTGGCGGCCTGGGTTGACCAGGGGAGGCCTCTCTACGCCTATCCCTCCCTCTCCTGTCTGGTCCCGCTCAAAAGGGACGTCGACTCCACAGATCGTAAACATGGATTTTAGCCGTCGCCTCTTCTATCCCTGTTCAAAAGGAAGACTTTCAGTGAGCATTGACACGCATGCTCGGAGCAGGTCACGCTTGAGTGGTCAGTGCCGTACAGTTTGGGCACTACTGTAGGCGGAGGTGACATTCACTGGCACGGAGCATAAAGCGCCACGGGTCAGTGCAGCGTGATTTGGCGCTAAGCTGGAGATGCCCCGGACATGGGTATGTAGGTGTATGTTCTCTTCTTTGGCGTACTGTGACTTACTCTGCATACTATTTTGACATTAAGACTGTTCAACAATGCCAAAACAAAATAGACGACTCCACTCGCCGAGCTCCGAAGCCAAAGTCCCACCCCTTTACTCTGCCGTGTATTGACAAAACACAGTACGTCCATGACGTCATTGTATGGGAAAGGGGTGATTTCAAAATTGACGTAATGGTCTTTTTCCTCAAATGACGTCAATGGGCTTACTGCTTTCGTCATTCGCCATTACGTCGAGATCTTTCAACTTGAAATCATCCATTTTCCCATGCAATGACATCGTGGACGTACCGTGACATGGCAGAGTAAGGACGGGGCTTCGGCCTCAGGTCTTGCCGAGTGAAGTCGTCTATAATATGCTCAAAAAGAGATTTTAAAAAATGTTCATAGTGGACCTACAAAACAAATACCAAAGTAGTAACGGTTCATGGCGACCGATGTCTGTGCGAACGCCAGTTTTGTAGCCGCCATCTTTACCAGAATGCTTAGATCACGTCACATGACTTGTCAACCGATGTTCTACACTCCAGATGCAGCAAGAATCAACACAAAAGAAAGAAAGAAAGAAAGAAAGAAAGAAAGAAAGAAAGAAAGAAAGAAACAAACAAACAAGAAAAGAAACATAGGAGCAGAAGCAGACGAACTGGAAAAGAAGAAATGGAGGAAATGCAGAAAAGGGAAAAGAAAAAAGAAAAAGACTGCTTAGATCACGTCACGTGACTTTTTAGCCGACTTTTTACATGTCGCATGCAGCGTCGCTGACGACGGTGGTCGTGGCATAGAATGTCGCTGGCGACACGGAACAGAACGCCCATGTTTCACCCAAAACTATACGACAATGCTTATTTCAGCGCAAGTCACTGTACGGATATACGATCTGAAAGGACGAGCGATTTTGACATTCAGAGTGGTATATGCAAGCTCACAATGTCTTGAACGTATACAGCTTTGCAAATGACTGACAAGACAACGGGGAACCAGAATGTACGGACTATAGCCCGTGTAATTGGTGTACCCGAGGCACCAATCGGTCGGTCCTGTAGCTCCGTTCTGCTCATTATGCCTTGGGACGCGATTGGCTAAATTCTGGGGGCTCGCCCCTTTTGACTGACAAGGGAGGAGTGAAAAATCGGGGGGGGGGGGGGTGTTTTTTTTTTTTTTTTTTTTTTTGGTGCATTGGAGGGGTGCAGTGAGAGGCACCGCTTATGGAGAACCGAAAATGGGCCATGCTCTACTTTAGGTCGTACACTTTGACTACCCGTGGAGAAGGACACATCGAAACATGCCGTATCTGTAAGGGGCATACAGGAAGATTTGTGAGGTGAGCGGCCTATATTGGTAGGATTACGGATATCAAAGGCATAATAGGTGAGGGCGAATGCGAATTATTTCCTGACTTTGAACACGGATAATGTGTGTGTGTGTGCCAGTGTGTGTGTGTGTGTGTGTGTGTGTGTGTGTGTGTGTGTGTGTGTGTGTGTGTGGCGTGAGGGGGGGGGGGGGGTGCGGTGTGTGTGTGTGTGTGTCTGTGTGTGTGTGTGTGTGTGTGTGTGTGTGTGTGTGTGTGTGTGTGTGTGTGTGTGTGTGTGTGGCGTGAGGGGGGGGGGGGGTGCGGTGTGTGTGTGTGTGTGTGTGTGTCTATGTGTGTGTGTGTGTGTGTGTGTGCGCGCGTGCGTGCGTGTGTGTGGCGCGAGGGGGTGGGGATGCGGTGTGTGTGTGTGTGTGTGTGTGTGTGTGTGTGTGTGTGTGTGTGTGTGTGTGTGTGTGTGTGTGTGTGTGTGCGTGCGTGCGTGCGTGCGTGAGGCGCGAGGGGGGATGCGGGGTGTGTGTGTGCGTGTGTGCGTGCGTGCGTGCGTACCTGTGTGAGCGTGTGACTCATAACACAGGCTGCAAGGTCTATGACAAACATTAGCCGAAGTTACCGGAGATTTAGCTCACAAACCTGAAAGTAGGGCACTCACTACGCGCAGACTAATCTGAATAAGGCAGACAAGATAATCCCATCTTCTCCCGGGAAGTGTTTGCTTAATAGACGACACCATTAAGCTTGTGAATCGATATTAATCCTGTTAGCAATATTGCCCTACTTGTACGGGTATACATTTCTCGGGAGTCATAACACACAGTAGCGACGTCAATATACAACACTAATTTGTCCCTGACACCGAAATCATACATAAACAGGGTTGTTTATGCCAGAAACAGAGAATGGTATGTGGGATAGAACACTTTCCGTTCTATGCCCCACAACTGGATTTTCAAAGGGACACACAAGGGGAGCAGGGATAGCCGAATGGTAGAGCGTTGGACTTTCAATGCTCGGGGTCGTGAGTTCGTATCCCCCGCAGGGGCTAAATATTTGTGCTGGCCTTTCTCTCGTTGCCCCGTCTTTGCTATCACTCATACGTGGTGGAAAAGGACGTTAAACTCCCACATTCCCATCCACCCTCGCTGAAAGGGACGCAATACAAAAGGTAAAAGCAACTTAAATAACAATAATAATGACAATTTTTATAGCGCCTGTCCTTGCGAAGCTCTAAGCGCCTTACAAACGGGGGAAAGGAGGGAGAGAGGAGGGGAAGAGGAGTAGAGGGGGGGGGGGGGGGGGAGTCGCGCAAGTAACAGAGACCATCTTGCAGCTAGGCAGGGATAACAGAGCCGCCCAAGCAACAATAGTGAGACTTAGTAGGATTTCGTACGGAGGACTTCGTTGAGCAGCGTAACCCATTTACATGTAAATTAGGCTCACACGGCAGAGGCTGCGAGCGGCTAACGCGCTACGATTAGCTAATGGTACCCGTAACATGCCTAATTTACATGCAAGTGGGTTACGCTGCTCAGCGAAGTTCTCCGTACGAAGCCCTACTAAGTCTCACTAATGACTATCTTGCGGTAAAAAGGAAGGGGGGGGGGGAGGGAGGAGGTACAATAATACAAACAGATAAATAAACAGTTTCAAAGACTATCAAACACAAATCACCCTCAACACACAGACACTGCTATACTGTCACTGTCACACGTGAATAAAATAAAATGAAAGTTCAGCAAGGACAGGCGCAGTGTCGGTTCTGGTAGTCTATAGTGACTCCTGAAACAAGGTTGTCAAAGCACTGAAGATTTGAAGGTGACCATGGACTGCGAGTGCCTGATCTCATGAACCAACTTACCAACCACAGACCCAATTGTGTACAGACTTTGTCGACTCACAAATCGTTCTTACCTCCTTTCGTTGTGTCTGACGCCGCACCACCATAGTAGAGCGTTGGACTTTCACTGCTCTGGTCTTGAGTTCTATTCTTTAGGGAGCGGTCGGTGGTCTAGTGGTTAAGTCTTTGTCACCAATGCGAGAGGTCAGGTTCGAATCCCACTCGGGGCGAAGAATGTTTCTTTCTCGTATGTGGCACCGTTCATGTGGGCCGATCGTCGAAGGTTCTCTCCGGGTACTCCGGCTTCCTCTCCCCTCTGCTTTGGAAATGTTCAGCCCACAAAATTCAAAAAGAAATGCAAATAAATGCAATACTAAAACTCCGAAACTTGAATTGCTGAGCCCTTTGTTATTTGTTCAGGTCTAGTGTCTGAGAGAATGCATGTGATTCATGTGAGCGTGTGGGGGGCTGGGTTTAGCTCGCGGCGCTTTGAGTCAAATATTTGGGATAGAGCACATATATTAATGAGATTATTATTATTATTCCTTACTTGCAGCCAAATATATGTGGACTTTTCCTCGTTGCCCCGTCTTTGATATCACCCGTGTGCGGTGGAAAAGGCCGTTAAACTCTTCAACAGCCAAATCAACCGCTCAAAGGTCATGACGGATTTGGGGAAATCCGATGACCTCTCCACGCTCGCTCTGCCGCATTCCTGTGTCCCTGACAGAGATAATGCACGTGCTATACGGACTGCGCAATGAGCGGGGGACTTTGGGAAGAGTTTGCGCAGGATTAGCTGCTCAGCTGGGGAGGCCGTCAATCGTGGCCACCTCAGATTGTGCGTGACGTCAGAATGCCTCGATTCAAATTTGCGGGTCGAGCTGGTTGTGTGACTAATCCCGAGTAAACGAAGTAGAAGAAGAAGACACGAGCGGGAAGAATTGGAAGAAACGAGGACAAAAAAGAAAGACGAAGATGTAGTAGAACCGTAGAAGAAGTATTGGAAGACAGAAGGAATAAGTACAAGAAAGAAAGACAAGAGAAGGAGAAAGAGAAGTAGAAGGAACGAAGAAGAAGAAATAGTAGAAGAGAAAGAAGAAGAGACGAAAAAGGGGAAAGTATGAAAGAAGAGGAAGCAGTAGGAGTAGAGGGGGAAAACATGAGCAAAAGAACCAAAAGTAGAAGAAACGAAAAAGAAGAGGAAAAATCCCCAACCCCCCCCCCCCCTTAAAAAAACAACAGCAACAACAAAACACCCGCCCCCTCCCCTCCCCCCCCCAAAAAAAATACAACAAATAAAAACAAACAAAAACACCCCCAAAACAAACAAACAAACAAACAAACGAACAAACAAACAAACAAACAAACAAGACAAAACAAAACAAAACACACAAACAACACACACACACACACACACACACACACACACACACACACACACACACACACACACACACACACACACACACACACACACACACACACACACACACACACACAAACCAAAAAAAAAAAAAACCCAAAAAACGACAAACCATAATCAAAACAAAAACAAAAAAAAGAAAAGAGAATAAACCGAAGAAGAAACGAAGAAGAAAAAGAACAAAATGAGGAAGAGATGAAGAAAAGAAGAAGAAAGAAAACATGAGGTCTTCTCTTTCTTGAACAGGGGGCAAAGTTCATTTTTCGTAAGTAACTCTTCTCAAAATCCTATTCAGTAAATCTGACCGAATCGTAAGGAACGTTGTCTGAAAGCTGTAAAGCTTTTGCCACTCGAGACGAGTATCCAGTGTGTACAGGCTGTCTTGTTCTCCAAGCAACCACCGACTGGGTGAATCCTTAAAAACCCCCAGTACTTACGATCCCTGGAATGCCTCCGTTGTCAAGCAAGACGCGCCGACCTAATGTTGAACAAACTCAGGCATAACACACCTTGTCAACTTGAGGTTCACGCATTACGAGGTATGACAAGGAATGTGCGTGCGCAAGCTGGCCAGAACAAGGCCCGATCAATCAATCAATCAATCAATCAATCAATCAATCAATCAATCAATCAATCAATCAATCAATCAATCAATCAATCAATCAATCAATCAATCAATCAATCAATCCAATCAATCTTATTATAACCATGGGGAAATTCAAATTAGGCAGTTGGAGACGATCTACCCAAAAAGGGCATGACAGGGCGTGTGTGAACCAAAGTAACATTGGAGCAGTTTTTCTGGCAACATTGGGAACTGTATAAACTGAAAAAAAAAAGAAGAAAAAGAAAACAACAACAACAGCAACAACAACAACAACAACAACAACACAGAAAAAAAACAGAAAAAAGAAATAAACAACAACCCAGAAATAAAGGGAAAAAAGCCGTGCCAGTGGACTTCTTGGAACAATTTCGGAAACAACACTGGGGAGATGATACTGAGAACTGGGAAGGATACGGCGTGGAGCGCGTATGGGCTTATCCGAGGTCAGAGACACCGTTCTAAACTGAACTGAGTAGTGACCGTCAAAGTCTGTCCGTATCGTTCAGGGGGGTGAACACTCTCATAATTCTTCCACGATGGCCTTTTCACAAACGTGATCAATGCATATGTTCTCTTTGAAACTGTCAGACGCAGCAACACTGTGCGATAGTGTGTGTGATGAACAGTATCCCTTGACAGAAACATGTGACTCCGCCACCATACATCGCACACGACAAATACACACAGCGATAGTGAGATGACTGTGCAATCTGCGTGTCTGTGTGCCCTTTCTTCAAGGTGGGTAAATGCGCTTGGTTTGTGATACGCTGTGCAGTGGTGATCCGTAGTCAAAAACACACTAGCTTGCTATTTAGGCTTGTGTCAGAAGCATAAGTCTGTGTGGCATGTTTTGTGCATCTGTCTTAAATCCATGTATTTTAAACTGATAATTAGTGTATATATACATATATGTATGATATATCTGTTGTTTCCCCCCACAATACTGCATTTTGGTACATTACCTACACATTGCCTCTCTGTGTGTGTGTGTGTGTGTGTGTGTGTGTGTGTGTGTGTGTGTGTGTGTGTGTGTGTGTGTGTGTGTGTGTGTGTGTGTGTGTGTGTGTGTGTGTGTGTGTGTGTGTGTGTGGTAGAGGGGAGCCTACTTGTACTTCCGCAAGCTGACTTAGCAACAAACCTTACGGCGTTGCTCTCCCTTCCGTGGTTGGACTCTCTCTCTCTCTCTCACACACACACACACACACACACACACACACACACACAGACACAAGTCCCCAATTACAATTTTTTTTTTTTTTTTTTTTTTTTTGGGGGGGGGGTGTTTTTTTAAATGGTATGTGGCCACATTACCCACTATGCGACGATGTGCAAGGCATGTGACACTTACGTCCACAGAGAATGACTTGAGACCAAGCAAAGACATTTAACCTTCGCCGTATGTCGTGGGTACAACTGCACCCATACGTTCATCCAAGCGTCCGTTGTTCAGTCAATTTTCTACGAAACTTCATGACTTTGCCAATAAGGGTGTTTGAAAAGCGCTCAACAAAACTTGTGTTGTTTTGTAAATGTAATTAAACAAGTTATTAAACAAGAAAAACGTTGTATATCCCTCTCCGTACAGAGTGGGTGCAAAAACCACCCATGCTTTTAAAGGATGAGCTTTGCGCGCCGTACGCCGTGGGTGCAAAACGACCCATACTTTTAAAGAAGGAAAAAATGTTAAACTAATATGTGCTCCATTAAACACTACAACTAGGTAACTCGGGAACCAAGCCAATGATAAATCTCGAAAGTACGACCTCCACCTCTAGCCACGTGACTGGGGTTATACAACTAGGCGGCTTGCCTTGTCAGTGGCAGTCATTTCATTGTTCGTTCCACTCAAATCGCCCATTCCGGCAAAACACCACTGCTGGCTGTAGTGAAAATGGACACAAGTGTGTCCAGTGCTACTCCGCTTCAAACGTAGCACCACCAGGACAGAGTGTCTCCACACAGTAGCACCGAATGTTTCCATTTTTAAATTTGAGGAGCACAGAGTGTTTCCAACGGACTTCAGTCTGTCGGCGTGGATCTGGGAAAGAGGCCGTTTATCAACCGGACAACGACTGGGACTAACGCGTTTCTGCAATGCAAAATGTGCCCGCTCATATTTCAAACATATGGCTTTGCTCGAGAGGGGTGGGGTGGGTGTTTGGGGGTTTAACGTCCTTTTTTCACCACATACGGGTGCAGGGCCGGATCCATCAGTTTTCAGGGAGGGGCAGGGGTGCTGATTTTTTGTTTGTTTGTTTGGTTTTTTTTTGCCTATTGCTCGGGTCTTGTAAAAGGCCAAACACAAGGACCGACGTTTTTGAGTTTCTAACTGTTGCTATATACGGCACCAAAACACAAGCGTTACAACTAAAATATAAACAATTATTTACAGTTTGATGCTACTGCCGAGGGGGGGGGGGGGGTGCTGTAGTACCAAAGCACCCCCTCCCCCCTGGATCCTGGTGATGTCAAAGACCGGGCAACGATGAAAAAGCCAGGACAAATCTTTGGCCCCAGCAGGGATACGAACTCACGACCCGAGCGTTATAAGTCCAACGCTCTACCATTCGGCCACCACGGGTCCCCGCTTTGCTCGAGAGCAATCAACGTCGAAACTTTTGAAGCGGAGTAGCACCGGGAACACACGTGTCCATGTTGATTACACCCCGTGAATGATCCACTGTGAGTTGTCTTCTTACGATCAGTCTTCAAGTACACTGACATGAATTTTAGAAGAATGTCAAGAGGAGGGGGGGGGGGACCTTTTCCATAACCTTGGGACCCCCAGGGATTGGAACCGGGCGGCTAATGATCCGAAGTCGGATACCTTAACCACTAGACCAAATCCCCTTGCTTTACCTAAGAACAATCCCCGTCAAAACAGTAACTTGAAAATTAACCACTGCGTCGCTAAATCTTTTCCTTCGAAAAATAAAATTCGTTCGTTCGTTCGTTGTGTTTCACGGAAGCCTTGTAGCTGCAGGCGGCACGGACGTGGATCTGACGTCATCGGACAGGTCGACGTCACTGAGAATGACGTCGCATGACGTCATCGTAGTAACGGGCGATACCGGGCGGCTTTTGCGATTTTTCGCCTTTTTCGGAAAGAGCTTAGCGATCCGCATCTCTGTACGATCTGCAACATAGGACAAACGTTTGAGATGAAGACATGCGTTAAAAAAATAAAAAAAAAAAAAGTTTTTACAGTTCAAAGGCGCAAGGATCCAGTTGGTGAGCCTTAGGGGATCCTGTTTACGGAAGAGTTGTTTCCCGTTGACGTTCATTGTAATAACTTCTACCGCTATTACAATGAACGTCACGCTCAACGAACGATGTGTAAGTCTGAAAAAAAAAAACTATATATTAAGCTAAGCAAGGAAATAATAATGATAAGGAGAGGACCCGTTTACCTGACGATGTTACCCCGGTCAAGAACGATGACAGTCACGATGACCGTGACGAGAACGGCAATGGCACACGAGCCGAGGAAGATGGCGGACACTCGATAGTCCATTACAGAGGACCCTTTCTTTTTTTTATTTTTTTTTATTTTTATTTTTTTGCTGCTCCAACTCCTTTTTTGCCAGCTCCAGTGGTGTTCCTCCCAGGTCATGGGTGGAATCCACGGAGGGCTCGAAGGCTGGGGCAATTTTTTATTATGCATGATGATGGAGATGAGGATGATGGTAAGATGATGCTATGGAGGTCCATGTGGTTTGGGACTGCGGGACAGGGCCGCATTCCACGCTTCCTGTCATAAATATCCCGGCGTTCACCAGGCCCGGGAACTACGGCACCTGCGGTGCCGGCCGTGTAATCATCCACATCATAAGACGTGTCATAACCAAGGGAAGCACCCCCAAAGTCGCACCCGTGAAGTGGGTGAAGCTCGGCCGTGTGGCAACAGCCTCCCCATTGGGCCCATAGCACACCCGCTCTGGGTAGGAGCCGACCTAGGTAGGAAAAATCCCGCTTGCCTCGGCTGGGATTCGAACCCGGGTCTCCCGGTCCATGGTCCGAAGTGCTAACCACTACACTACGGGGGCCGGTTAGAGGACCCTTTCTTTTTACTGTATACTGGCGGGTCCGAGGCATTCGAGGTGGATGGCTGGTCTGTCGAGGCACCTGCTGTTTGGATGGCTGAAACATTGGGTGCGTATATAATCGTGATAATCATAATATAGTAGGCAGCATGTGACTGGATGGCTGAGAGAATGGGTAGGGTTATATCAACATCGTGATATAAGGTAAGCGTCGGCTGATTGGATGAATTTTCCGATCAAACCCGTGTTAGCGCAGAGGGAGAGAGCCAGGGGAGATCAAACGTGTTGTATGGTTTCTTACCCTGCCCCCGTGTTTCTCGCCCGGACAACTAGAGCAGTGGTAAAGTACAGTCTGTGAGTACCACCGGCATTAAGAACAAAACCAAAGCCCAAAACAAACAAAACACCTCCTTCCCCTGAAAAACAAACAAACAACAAACAAAGGAAACTCTATGTATGCCATATGTCTGTGTATTATATTTAACTGTATGTCTTTTGTAAAATGCCAAAAAGAAGAAAAATCAAAACAAACAAAAACCCACACAACAAACAAACAAACAAACAGCAACAGCAACAACAACAACAACAACACTGATTGTCGACCT
The DNA here is from genome assembly GCA_018292915.2 of Batillaria attramentaria. Taxonomy (NCBI): domain Eukaryota; kingdom Metazoa; phylum Mollusca; class Gastropoda; family Batillariidae; genus Batillaria; species Batillaria attramentaria. Next base: position 179,038 of record JACVVK020000595.1, read on the forward strand.
ACCTCAGTTTTTCTATATGGTGAAGTCGGAAACAAGACAGTTTCTAGTTTATTTTTTTCTTTTGCCAAACACGGTTTTCACCAAGACTTGATATTTAATATTGAAACCCAACTTACCATAGCCAGGGATTTCGCAGATCCAGTAGTAAGTCTCCGTCAAGTCTTGCACGTTGGACAAGGCCAGTGTGTACTCCGCCTCCTCATCCAAAGCGAACTTTTGAATGGTCAGTATGCCTGACGTCACACAAGATCCACCAATGGTTGGGTCCGAGGGAAGAGACAGAGGCGCTTAGAATTGCATTTATTTTTAAATTTGTTGGGCTGAACATTTCCAAAGCAGAGGGGGAGGAAGCCGGAGTACCCGGATAGGACCCCCGACGATCGGCCCGAATGAAATATTTACACTTTGTTTTATTGTCTTCCTTTTTATTTTAGTCTGGCGAAGAAGGACCTTGATTAGCCGCAAAATAGTCTTTGTTGCTTGCGCGACAATAAGCCCTAACTAGCTAACTCTACTGCTGTAATTACCTGTTGATGCAGAAGTGACTTACAAAGCAGCGAAACCAACGGTGGATGAAAGTATAATCATTCGTAACAGCAGCATTTGTGGGCAATGGGCATCCATAGTTCCGGCGAAATGAGCGTACCAAGCAGAGCCTGGTGTAGTAAAACGGTATCTGAGTAGTGAGTGTGCTGTATAACGTGTGCAAACCAGGCCAGCCAAAGAATAAGATAATAGGCAAGTCAGACCGTCACGTAAGCTTGTAACACCATCAGTACTTGCGTTCTGTCAGTATCTGCGTATCCAGCAGCGTGTGGTGTTGCCGACGAAGCAGATCGCTGTATACAGTGTTGTAACCAAGCTAGTCAAACAACAAGGTGGTAAGCAAGTTAGACCGACACATAAGTTTGCATCGTCAACAAACAAAGAAAGACAGAAATAGCAGCAATAATGACATCACCGACAATGTCAGTGACAATGACAATGAAGGTGACGATGACGACGATAACGATGATCACAACAATGACAAAGGCACGATGACGATGATATAACGACAATGACAAAGGCGATATCGATGATTATGATAATGATAATGACAAAGACGATGACGATGACAAAGACAAAGGCGACGGCAGCGGCGACGAAAATGACAATGACAAAGGCGATGTCGCCAACGACAAAAATGACAATGACAAAGACAATGATGATGGCGGTGACGATGACAAAGGCGACGGCGCTGACAAAGACAAAGACAAAGACAATAACGAAGACATGCATTAACATTGACAACGACAACGACTACAACAGCATAACAAACAACTGTCCACTTCTTTCTTCTTAGTTCAAGTGGGTTCCAGAATTCCCTCTGCTACTTTCCTGTGTGCCGTAATTCCCACTACCGCCCCCCCCCCCCCCCCCACCGCTTTACTTTCCGGTAACGTGCGTTTTGCAAGGGGGGAATAATCGAAAACGCCGCACGTACGGATACTCCATTCCGGTGTCCGTTTGAAGTGGCAAGTTTTGTCTGTGTTTTACGGTTATTGGCATTACTCTTACAAGCGTTTTAACCCCTTTCAACCTCTCCACCAAACCCCGGACAAGATTTCGATTTTTTTTTTTTTTTTGCACCAGAGATAACAGAAGAGGACTTGGTCTTGTGATCACTCTCGATGTTTGAAAATTTACTTCCACATGAAACCCAGGTAAGTCCACAGAAACTGACCACAAGACGGCCGAAAAACAAGGTTCTGAACCGGCATGATGTCCTCTCAACAGTCATCCACACGTGAGGATACAAGAAAATCTCTGGACCGAGTAATTAGCAAAAATCTGATCTTGATCAGCGCTGCTCATAAACTGAGCTGGCAGTTCGTGAGCTGAACACAACTCACCTCAGAGAGAGAGAGAGAGAGAGAGAGGAGAGAGAGAGAGAGGGGGGGGGGGGGCTGGTATACGACTACATTTGAAAGAGTGCATGCTTGAACAAATTAAATAATGCCAACCAACACAGTTTCCACAGCAATGCAATTTAGAAGCTGCTGCTTATTCATTTTTCTGTTGGTAAATCTCTGATTATTTATGATTTTGTTTTGGTTTCACAGTTTCATGGGTTGTCAGTATCTATTTTTCTTTTTCACAGAGTTTCCTAAATATTGTCTTTTCGATACAAAAAAAAAAAAAAAAAAATTGTCAAGACGTCATTAAATGAAAATTATTGTAAATAATGAACTTTTTTTGTCAGGACTCTCATCTCTTTACTCAACGCACTGGCTACATATGTTGCAGACGATCTATTAAGCGGTTAACGGTAGTTCCCCCCCCCCACCCCCGTCAGAGGGCCCATGTACCCAGACACAATGGCTGGCCAGCGTCTTCTCTCGCTGCAGTATTTTGCATACACATTTTGCCTGTAACACAACCATGGAAAGCTCTTCACACGAAAAACACCGTAATTACTCTTTCACACGAATCGAAGATAACTAGACGCAGCCAATAACAAACCCGTCAGTTTTAATTACAACAGAACAAATATCACTCAAACCACTCGAACGGAAAGAAAAAAAAATCGGTCCCGCGCTTTCCACTCAGCGAGTCCCATGAGATGCAATTTTCTCGTAAAACTCTCTACAGGAGTCATGATATCAGAATTATCAGGAGTTTGGTGTCTCAGTCTGGCGTCCAGCTCTTTGGGCCATGGTGGGGCTAAGGACTGAAGCGCAGGCGAACAGCAGATGTTGAAACTGATATCAGAATTATCAGGAGTTTGGTTCCTCAGTCCTGGCGTCCAGCTCTTTGGGCCATGGTGGGACTAAGGAATACAGCGTAGCTGAAAAGCAGATGTTGAAAATACTTGAAGGGATATTGTGTTCTGAGTTTCGAATTTGCCTACCTGGTTGCTGGTGGTCGTTATATAACGTAACATGACAGTCAGGATGTGTGTAAAGGCGTCAGCAGTTTGTTTTCTTTTCTCGTGGCTGCTTACGGGAACAACATGTACTGGCAAGTCTGATGGTAAGTCCGATCTCTGTCTGTCTGTCATTCTCTCGAGCTGTCGTTGAGTTTTCTTGGTTTAAAAATCCCACAAAGAAACAAACACCACAAAGCAACATAAAACACCACCACCAGCAACAAAAGGCCGCTACACAAATACTTTAGTTACTTAATGGTAAATCCGATCTCTGTCTGTCTGGTCTTTCTTTCAAGTTGTCTTGGATTTGTTGTTGTTGTTGTTGTTGTTGTTGTTGTTTCAAAATCCCACGAACAAACAAACACCAGAAAACAAAACAAAAAAGCCAAAATAAAACACAACCAACAACAACAAAAGGCCGCAACACAAACATTTTAGTTCTTGAGGAAATCATTTATGTACGTTTGGAAGTTACTTTTATTTTTCGATTCAGTTACTGACACCATTTCTGTCTATGGCGTGGGTCACTATAATTATGTGTAGCAAACATTATAATCACGACTATTTATCTATTTATTGTATCGTTGTGTTGTGTAGGATGATATCAGTGTCAAAGGTACCACTTTGGCCAATGCTTTCTTTGCAGGCATGCACGCAGAATGGCCCCAGAGTTCGATGCCACGGTACTGCAGGGTGCCGATGAGGGCCGACAGTTGTCTGACAAGGTGTGAACCACCGCGGAACACATCCCGTCCGATCCCGGCTACGTCCTCGCCGTCTCCCGCTTCTTCACTGTCCTCTCCCACTTCAGGACGCCCCTCTCCCACTTCAGCACGCCCCTCTCCCACTTCATCTCGCCCCTCTCCCACTTCAGGACGCCCCTCTCCCACTTCTTCACGCCCCTCTCCCACTTCTTCACGCCCCTCTCCCAATTCTTCACGTCCCTCTCCTATTTCTTCACGCCCTTCTCCCAATTCTTCACGCCCCTCTCCCAATTCTTCACGTCCCTCTCCCAATTCTTCGCGTCCCTCTCCCAATTCTTCACGTCCCTCTCCTATTTCCTCACCCCCCTCTCCCAATTCTTCACGCCCCTCTCCCAATTCTTCACGCCCCTCTCCCAATTCTTCACGTCCCTCTCCCACTTCTTCACGCCCCTCTCCCACTTCTTCACGTCCCTCTCCTATTTCTTCACTCCCCTCTCCCGGAACCCCACGAAATACGTTCGCCTGGGTTACAACACCGCAGACACTACACACAACTCCTCACCCTGTGTCCTTGGGACCGGCTTATTCCACCCGTACCCCCACACCTTATCCTACGCCCTTTTCCGTTCCACCAAAACGTAATGAGACGGGTGTTTCTGACGAAACCTTGGATACCTTTGCACAACGGGTAGTCACACCGACGTACTCGAGCGTTGTGGTCCAAGCTTCCCCGGCGCCATTTTTACCCACAACCCCCTCCGCCTGTTCCTGGCCTGACGTCACCTTCTTGGCGTCCTTCTACTGCAGCTGTGACGAGCTGTGTCCGCTGTACGGTGACTGCTGCTCGGACTATTACCAGCACTGTCTCGGCATTAACCCGCTCAGGGGATCCAAGATGCAACAGGTGAGTGTCCTGTGTCTATGAAATGAGGACAATCGCCTGCTCATGCGTCTCGGGATTTTTGATAGCTTAGCTGATTGGCCGTTACAAAGACTTAAGTGTAGCGCAGGCTCTAGTTTCGACATTTCGAAATTTGAGCAGTCCTTTTTGTATGCATGCACTAGTGTCCTTTTTCACACGAAAACAAAACCAAAACAAATTTTCTTGAGAACACATCAAACCATCAAACCATGCATCACAGGGGTCCTCCCCTCCTGCTTTGGTACTTTCCGTCCTTACTGCGAAATAAGGGCTAGCACAGACTTTGCTGGAAATTCCATTACTCGCGTGTAGCCTGAGAACGTGGCTCACCATGTCGTAAGCCATAAAAAATGTTAGTTTTAATTATGGGCCGATGACGATTGTAGGATGCTTAAAGCCTGTATGTTTGTAACCCCACTGAGGTGGAAGACTGCCGCTTTCGAATCTCTAAGACTGTTTGCTAGATCGTAGGATGTTTCATTTGGTCTTTGCAACCGTTTTCGTAATTTTTTGGCCTTTTATATTAGAGAAAGACAACTTTAGCCTACGGTCCATTCCTGAACAGACTGAGACGACAAAAGCTTCTAAAATAGCCACCACTTAGCGCCGTCTAGCTAGTCCTCAGTCGGCAACCAAATAACGTCGTCTGTTTAGTTACGCGGGACAAGAACTTCAAGAACAACTTATACGCCGACCAGAGTCACCACAATGATCTCAGATGCTATATTGTGACCCAGGTGACTGATTCTGGTGCACAAAGTCAACGCATTCGATGAAAAGTTTTCCACACGCTGGTGTAGGACTGTCATTCATATTGAGACTACAACACGTCTTACGCGGCCTTCGACACATGTTATACGCATCTTGACTCCTCCATAAATTTCAATACACTCACGCATCTTTCGTGTGTCTCTAACGGGCGTGGATGTTGTCGTATTTTGTCTCTTGCAGCTGAAGAACAATCTGAGAAATTCATCAGGGAATACAGAGGTGGGTGCACTGATAGACACGATGAGATGTACAGAGTTCCCCCCTCGTCCTGGAGTCTTTTACTACATGGTTGACACGTGAGTTATCGTATCGTATGAACAAACGCTGAATAAACAGCAAATAAACTTTTATCTCTTAAAAGCCCATGCAAAAATCGCGTTTTTATTTGAAATCTTCAGATCACTAGAACCCACTTGAAGGCACTAGGACGCAATCTGCAGCAGTCTCGCGCCTAGCAGGCAGGCCCACGCCTTGAAGTGGCTCCTACTGGTGTGCAGTGGCTTGTTCTTTTTAACCAGTCTTATCATATAGTGGCAGGGGGTGGTAGGGCTTGGGCTCTTAAGAGTTATGAGATAAAATGATGTTGGTTTCTGTGAGGTGAACTAGTTGCTTAAAATGGATTTGACTACTTAAAAGATGTTTCTTGGTACTGTTCAATGACTTCTTTGTGTCTGCACTGTATTTGAAATCTTGTAAACGATTTCAAATACAGAGCAAAAGTTAAAAGTAGTTTTAATCAAGCGTTTCATGTTGATGGTAAAAAAGACAAAGAAGACGACGATGATGGTGATAATGATAACGAAAATAATGATGATTTAGGATGTATTCTATGTGCGCGCGAGTGTTGTGTTTATGCACAATGAGTTGGTGTATTTTCTAGAATTGCACTGCATAAATGTGATTTATTATTATTATGATTTTTTTTTTTGGATGATGATGATGAGGGTGATGATGATTTCCTCACTCAGATGTGATAGAGAGGATCGCCCCGGACAACTGATCAACAAACGCCAATGTGAAGGTCGCGTGTTTCGCCACAACGTCACCGGGATGCCTGTAGCGCTGCTCCAAGACCGCCATGTTGTCTTCAAGAACGTGTACTGCGCACGATGTAACGGATACAAGTTACCCGACCTTGATCAAACACCCTACCTGTCTCTCCAATGTCACGAGAATGTACCCAAAGATCAGCACAGTTTTCGCATCGCTCTTGCCAGTGGGACTTGTCACTTTGAGGTGAATTTCACTATCGGACCGCTTTTCCGTGAGTGTCCTTCACCCCATCTCGTGCACGCCTCGTGCGAGGTCAGGCGACGTGCCAGCTGTGACGAAATTCGAACCAAAACGTCAAGTGACATTAACCCTTGGAAACGCGCATTGAGAACCAGACAGAGATATTGGCCACAATCGTGCAAGAATCGCCCCTCAGTCAACCCCAAAGCCTCTGAGAATGGTGTTGGCGGCTATTCAAATCAAACCAAAACTGAAACCTCATCCTTTCGGGAAAAGAAGATCTCAGACAGAACAGAAGGGAGAAAACGTCCGAAGAAACGGATCACATCACGGTCTCTCTGCTCTTCTTACAGGCGCGTGATACGAGTGGTGAGTGACAGAGACCGTACCATGTACGCCAACCCGGACTGTCTGGCTTGCTCCAGGGGTGTGGGCGATCCTCAGATACTGAACAACTTGATGAAAGACGAAGTCAGTGCTTTGGGTGAGACGATGGTGGGTCAGAGTCTGCAGGGTGGGGGATTTCCATATCCAACCGCAGCACCCGTCCCTGCAATTTATGGACTAACGACGACGTTACCTCAGCGTATGTAAGACCATTCTGTTTGTCTGTCTGTGTGTCTCTGTCTGTACGCTAAGTAGATCAGCAAGGACAAGATTCAAGACAGGACTTTACCCAGACAAAATCTTTTGTCCTTTTAGAATACAGTTTCAATCCATTTCACTTCTCACTGTCTGTCTCTCATCATTGTTGGAATTCATAAGTTTTACAGTTTATTAGAAGCATCGATAATGAACGGTTTTCTGTCACATCAAGTGTTTGGGTTCCAGGAATATCCACAAGAAACTATACGAGTTGGATTTGCTTCATTAATAAGTAAGACAATGGAGGGAGGCAAAAGAGAGAGAGAGAGAGAGAGAGAGAGAGAGAGAGAGAGAGAGAGAGAGAGAGAGAGAGAGAGAAATTAAAAAAAAAAGAAATAAAGATTAAAAAGGATAAGGTAAAGAGAGGAAAATGAATAAAGAAAAGGGTGGGATGGGTGGATGGCGCGACGTATGCCCCGAAGATGGGAACTCCGGGAACTATGGCAGCTAGAGTACATACAATTTAAGGTACGTTTGGTTTTTTAATTTTTTTTATTTTAGAAAGAGAGAGAGGGTAAGTGCATGGGGGTGTTTGGAAGTTTAAAGTCATTTTCCACCACATAAGGGTGATATCAAAGACGGGGCAACGAGAAAAAGGCCAGCACAAATACGTGGCCCCAGCCGGGATTCGAGCCCACGACCCGAGTGTAGAAAGGCTAACGCTCACCCGTTCGACTATCCCTAAATAAGAGAAGAGAAGAAAGAAAAAGGAAAGAAAGAATGAGAGAAAGACAGACACATAGAAAAACAGAATCAACAACCAAAGCGACAGTAACAATATTGTGGTGCACCTTTGTTCTATTCAGGACTAGGGAAGGTTCCCAGTTTCAGTGTGTTCTTCCGACTGAGTGACACTGAGTGGAGTTACATGGTGAACGGGCGTCCTGTCAGTCCACAAATCATCGCCTGCCCTGACGACCAGGTAATTCTACATCTTGACTCTTCCAGCAGTCATAGTATATATATACAGTCGAACACGCTTAAGTCGAATTCGCAGGACAGATGGAATTTTGTTCGGCTTATCCGAAGTTTGACTTATCCGGTTTGGAGTACTTCTTCAGCTTAACCGTGGAACATTTAGACATTCGTCAAGAACAAGTTAGGCCGGGAAATTTGTGTTTTGTTTCGAGCTATCTTAAGTTTGACTCAATTTAACCAGAAATGGATACCCTACCAACCTCTTGTAACATAAATACAACTGAATCTGATACCGGTAGTTCTAATTTCTCATTTTTCTGTAACTGATCCTAGAACTACATTTCTTACATGCTTGCTCTAACGGCCTTATGTTTGTATGTATACACGTATGTATGTGTGTATATTCCTATGTATGTGTGATGTCAAGCTTTTGTATGTGTACTAATGTTTGTATCTATAGATAAATAGATGCATGTGTACCAATTCCCCCCCCCCCTCCACTTTCTTACATAGAGTTCATCTCGCCCAATTTGTCTTGATATATATACATGTTGGATTTTGCCAGTGGTCGAATGCGTAGCTGCATGATCCCTTATGTACACATGTAAAAAAAATGAATAAAAAAAAAAGTTTGACTCAAGCGTGTTTGGCTTGAACGCTTGCGTCTGTATCGGGCACTCACCATTTTGTCCTCTCAGCAGAGAGCGATAGACTGACAATTTTAGTTTGTTACATTCTTCTTCGTGAACCCATCACCATATTTTTTGCTCCTGTTTGTTTTTGATCGTCTTTATTCTGTATTTCCATTTCGTTTCCCTAAAAACATTGACCGCAATTAGACATATTGGTGGCGTTCAATACGCTTTTGTTACGTAGGGTAGTTTGGATGGATGGAGTCGTGTTTCACGATAGGGTGGGTGGGTAATATCAAAAACATGGGTGATATCAAAGACGGGGCAACGACAAAAAGGCCAGCACAAATATTTGGCCCCAGCCGGGATTCGAACTCACGACCCGAGCATTGAAAGTCAAACGCTCTGCCATTCGGCTATCCCGGCTCCCCCTGTCGTGTTTAAAAAAAAAAAAAACTAACCATTCAAACCGTTCGTGGAATTGTAAGATGTTAATCAAATCAATTTTTCGAAATAAGGTAAACGACCATTTCAACTCAGCTGGAAGTGTGTCAGTGTGTGTTTAAAAAGGGAGAAAGTTTATAACTTCAGTATCCAGTATTAGTAGGTCGGCCGATGTTTGGATGATTGATTATGTGTTTCTGAATGACGGGTTTTTTTCCCCAGGTGTACGTGCCCTATTACAGCGAGTGTGAACCCCTGGACTGTCCTCCTCACACCTTTCCTTTCCGCGGACACTGTCTGCTGGAGGACTGGAATGCTGCAGACCCTTCGCTCCAGCCACTACCCAATGGAACGCACCAAGTTTACGTCACTATATTCACTGAAGGCCCGGAGTTCTCTGACAACAATGACACCACTTTGTTCTCGTCGGATCTCGAGCCTAACGGGACACTTTGTGATGACATTTACGAACTCATAAACGGGACAGACATAACTGTAATTAATAACACTTATCAATCTGAGAAGTCCAAAAGAGAGGGAAAGGGCCGTTCCGCAAGAACGCAGGTTATTTTTGCGATGGGGAGGGAATGATTCCATACATGACATAGTCCTTCTTTCAACAGATCTTCTGAGCACATCCTGTATTTTTCCTGCTGTCGAAGGCCAGGAGGTGATTGCCGTCCAGATTTCAAACATGGGAGATTCCCATCCGCAAGGTTTTGTTTGTCCAAATGGTACATTGGAAATCAGAAACGACACTGTTCTACAGGTTGATGATGCTGGGTCTTACTTCGTTCTGACAGGAGGTCCTGTCTTTTACAGCTTGGGAAATATCGGTTTTGTTTTGCAGACTTACCCAGCGGACAACTCCACCCCGGTTCTGAAGGAAGCGGCATTTTGTGCAGAAGTCTTTCAGTACGATCTGCCCGGGTGTCAGGAAAATGGCTCCATTCCTATCAATGCGTCTGATTTCACAGCTACCAATACTTCTCTGACTTTTGGCGGGCATGTGTACCGGGAAGGGGAATTCGCGTTGCATGCCGATGGTTCTGCCAAAGTGTGTAGCACTTTCAAAGGAACCTTTGAACTGTGGCCTAGTTTTGTCATGCTGAAAGGGTATCTCAGTGAGATTGTGATTTCCACAGCCACACTGTCCGTTTCCATGCTGAGCCTTGTCGTGGTATTGTTAACCTATTCCTTGCTGCCCCAACTCCGCAACGTCCCTGGGGTGATCGTCATGTCGTATTCGGGTTGCCTCCTGGCCTCGCAAGGGTTAATGTTGCTGGCCATGTTGCCTCGAGGCTGGCTGTGTGTCGTGTACGCATGCGTGACGCACGCCATGTTGCTGTCGACTTTCCTGTGGAAGTCGTTGCTGAGTTTTGACCTGGCCTTCATGCTGAGAATCAGATCCATCGAGAACTCGTCCCACGCCAAAAGGGCGTGCATGTTGAGGTGGTACTCCGTAGTAGGCTGGCTCGTCCCGTCCGTCTTCGTCACGTGTCTGTGGCTGCTGGACAACTACGGTGTGTACCACGTGGGTTACGGCCCACAAGGTGCTGGTGCTTGTTGGATGGGTTCCAACCTGGCCAACCTCTTCTTCATTCTCGGGCCACTGGTTGTCACGTGGGTTTTCAACGGAGTCTGCTTCGTGTTGGCGCTGTGTATGATCTACCGCAGCGGCCGTGTGCTGGGAAACATGGCCAAGTCCAAAAGGCAGCGTGTTGCAGATAGACGTCGCCTTGCTGCCTACGCCCGCCTGACGGTCCTGATGGGGGTCACGTGGGTGGTGTGTTTCGCCGCCACTGTGTGGGACGAGCGCCCCCTGTGGTTGGCCAACATCTTTCTGAACGCGTCCCAGGGCGTGCACGTGCTGCTGTGTTTCGTCCTCAAGCGCCGTGTGTGGGATATGCTGCGAGATAGGTTGTCCCCGCTAGCTCCGCGGTTTGCACGATCCTCGCGGACCACCTTGCAGTCACGTGACACGACGCACAGTGACCTTGGGGCAGCCAGCACTATGTCTCATGCAGCACTACACTCCTAGGTAAGCACATTCCTGAATCCAGAAGCATGGACATTTTGCACCGTGTAAAAGATACGCTGCATTGCCTTTTCAGTGGAAGTTTTGTGTGTTTGCTAGATTTGGCGCGTCCTGAGCTACAAACTCACGGGACTATGAAATAAATCAGCAGCCGCAATGAATGTGAAAATACGCAAAGAAGTCTTTCCTAAAGGTTGGTTGTGCCTAGGAATGGTGGAAAAATACATGCACCAATTGTAATGGCCGTGTTGTGGTTTGTGATGTAACCACTCATCCAGTGAAATAAAACAAACACCTGACATGCATCATTCACGGCTCCTTTCATTATTATTATTATCGTCACTATGTGCCAGCGGAACAGTGTGTATGCCTCTGTGTGTGTGTGTGTGTGTGTGTGTGTGTGTGTGTGTGTGTGTGTGTGTGTGTGCTGAAGGGGTAAGCGGTGGTGTAATAGGTAGCGGATCGGAATTAGCCGCTGCTGGCTTTCCACCCCTAGGAAAAGTTCGAAAATAGGATAGGTATTGGGTGGCGCTGTACCGCGGCGACGCGCTTTCCCTGGGGGGGGGGGGGGGGGGAATGAAGTACTTAAAAAACAAAACAATAAACAAGCGTTCATGAGTAGGTTGGAAGTTGTTTCAACAAAGTAAGGATGATGTCAAAGACGGGTCGGAAGAAAGGAGTCAGCATAATCTTTGGTTCTCAGCTGTGATTAGAACTAACTACCCGAGCACTGGAAGCTAGTCCAACGCTTTACTCGCTCGGCCACCCCGGCACCTCCTCAAGGACAGCAGTTTGGGCTTTCGTGTGTAAGGAGTGAAGATTAGTGTATTATGATTGCTGTCTTGTCTAAATAACTTGCACGACTTCAATTAACTGATTAATGCTTAATTCGAGCAGAATTTGTTCGATTACTTTTACTTCCACTTTCGCAGATCCCGTTTTATTATCAGTGTTGTTTGCAACCTGGCTACAGAGTGTGAGCGAAAAAGTGCACTTCAGAAATATCAGATGAAAAAATTAAGCTTTCACACGAGTCGTTGATAACCTGAAAACAGTCTGTCAGTTTTAATTACGAACCGAGCGATAACGCGGCTGATATTATTAATAACGCGGGACCAATCCCTTGCAAACGGTACACCATTCAGTTTGATTGCAACGCACGACGAGGTGGTGGAAGACTGAAGAAACTCTGCTCTCTTTTTCTGTGAGACAAACTGCAAACCGGTGTGGAAGAAGCATATTCGTATAATGATGTTTCTGACGCGGGCCTCAGTGGTTTTCCTTGCTGGTTGCTTACTGAATGGAACATTGTCTGCTGGTAGGATTCTCTCTCTGTCTCTCTCTCCTGCACTTTAGTGCTTCCGTACTGGCGTACTTGTGATTTTGGCTATCTGTGACCTGCTATTTTTGGCTCACTTGTGTAACAAAGTGAGTCTATGTAATAATGTTTATTTGCTTTTGTCACCTTTTCGGACAGAGATGCTTACAATTATTATCCTAATAAACATTATCATCACCTCTCTCTCTCTCTCTCTCTCACACATCATCATCATCATCATCTTTCATTCACAACTACATAAATTATTTAAAACAAAGAATGAAAGGAAGAAAGAAACAAAAAACACAAGTACAGTACTGACATACGCCTTTCCATACTGCACTCGTCCTGGTTCTAGAGGTTGCTGTGAAGGATCTTCTTGGAAAAAAAATTGTTTGACTGGTATTTTCCCTCGGCAGATTCACCGCCGATTCAGATACCACGTTACTGCAAGATACCAATGACAGTTGACAGCTGCTTTGCAGGATGTGGCTCTTCCCGCACTACATTTCAGAGGACTGCTCAAAAGACTTCTCAGTTTCGTTCGCCCGAATCCAAACTTCAGCAAACTGTGCTTTCTGTGTCCACTTTTTCACAAGCTCCACAGACTTTACCGCTCGCTCCACCTCCGTCCCGAAACCAACAAATTTCGTCCACCTCTCACACATCTTCAAGGACTTGGGAGCCCCCTTTGGGTAGCCACAACCACCGTGACCCTGACCTGTCTTCTGCGCTCCATTCGGAAACGTTGGCAGAATTCTCGGCGATACATGAGGACACCCTTCACTCACTAACGCACTATCCAACACCTGTTACTTTCCCTGCACCGACACCTTATCGTCATACGCCATCGTCTTCCTTTTCATTCAGAAGACATGGACGTAAAATCCGTCCAGATTTCAAACATGGGAGATGGCCACCCACAAGGTTTTGTTTGTCCAAATGGTACTTTGGAAATCAGAAACGACACTGTTCTGCAGGTCGATGATGCTAGGTCTTACTTCGTTCTGACAGGAGGTCCTGTCTTTTACAGCTTGGGAAATATCGGTTTTGTTTTGCAGACTTACCCAGCGGACAACTCCACCCCGGTTCTGAAGGAAGCGGCATTTTGTGCAGAAGTCTTTCAGTATGATCTGCCCGGATGTCAGGAAAATGGCTCCATTCCTATCAATGCGTCTGATTTCACAGCTACCAATACTTCTCTGACTTTTGGCGGGCATGTGTACCGGGAAGGGGAATTCGCGTTGCATGCCGATGGTTCTGCCAAAGTGTGTAGCACTTTCAAAGGAACCTTTGAACTATGGCCTAGTTTTGTCATGCTGAAAGGGTATCTCAGTGAGATTGTGATTTCCACAGCCACACTGTCCGTTTCCATGCTGAGCCTTGTCGTGGTATTGTTAACCTATTCCTTGCTGCCCCAACTCCGCAACGTCCCTGGGGTGATCGTCATGTCGTATTCGGGTTGCCTCCTGGCCTCGCAAGGGTTAATGTTGCTGGCCATGTTGCCTCGAGGCTGGCTGTGTGTCGTGTACGCATGCGTGACGCACGCCATGTTGCTGTCGACTTTCCTGTGGAAGTCGTTGCTGAGTTTTGACCTGGCCTTCATGCTGAGAATCAGATCCATCGAGAACTCATCCCACGCCAAAAGGGCGTGCATGTTGAGGTGGTACTCCGTAGTAGGCTGGCTCGTCCCGTCCGTCTTCGTGACGTGTCTGTGGCTTCTGGACTACTACGGTGTGTACCACGTGGGTTACGGCCCACAAGGTGCTGGTGCTTGTTGGATGGGCTCCAACCTGGCCAACCTCTTCTTCATTCTCGGGCCACTGGTTGTCACATGGGTTTTCAACGGAGTCTGCTTCGTGTTGGCGCTGTGTATGATCTACCGCAGCGGCCGTGTGCTGGGAAACATGGCCAAGTCCAAAAGGCAGCGTGTTGCAGATAGACGTCGCCTTGCTGCCTACGCCCGCCTGACGGTCCTGATGGGGGTCACGTGGGTGATGTGTTTCGCCGCCACTGTGTGGGACGAGCGCCCCCTGTGGTTGGCCAACATCTTTCTGAACGCGTCCCAGGGCGTGCACGTATTGTTGTGTTTCGTTCTCAAGCGTCGAGTGTGGGATATGCTGCGAGTCAGGTTGTCGTCTGCAGTTCCCTGTCGCGCAAAACCCTCGGAAAACAGTCTTGGCTCGACCAGATTCACGTCCAGTTCACGATAGACTCCGTCGTGAACCTCTGGCCTTTTTGCTCAACGATGGTCGTCATAGGAATGTGGACGGTTGTTGAAAGTGAGCCGAGGAAACGTGAGGAGACCGTAACTATGTTGTCTCTAATAACCATGTGTTTATATGGTTGTCTCTAATAACCATGTGTTTATATGATCAGATACCAAAACGTTCCGAAATCGCTCTGAGGACAGTAGGCAAAGTAAACAGTCGTACCAATAATTAGATGGAAACAGGGTGAACTAGTGATAACAATAATGATAATAATATTAATAAAAACAAAATCTGTTATAGCTATAATAATAATATTGATAATTATAATTATTATTATCATTATTATTATTACTATTATTATCATCATTAGTATTAGTATTATTTATACAGCACCTTACCTTTCGTAATTAAGCTCGTGGCGGTTTACATAAAATGCATGTTTATTTATATGAACATATAAAACAGATAAAAGATAAAACAATCAAAAGACAGATAAAAGAGAAAAACGGAGATGATACAGATGGTGCACGCACGCACGCACGCACGCAGGAACGCACGCACGCACGCACGCACACACACACACACACACACACACACACACCAGCGGAACGACACAAGAGGGCAAGAAAATACAACCCGGCTTTTTTTTTCTAGAAAAAAAGTATAATTATTGTTGCAATATTTCACACATGCTTTGTTTTAAGTTCTAGAAGCGTACACTTATAAATTACATCAATTTCATCATCACTTTGAATTTGCAAGGTAACGCTTTGACAAATCTTACTCTGAAGTTAGGTTTGTGGTAGTTGACTCGTAAGACATGCAATGCAGTCTACCACAACACGGCGCGTGTTGTCCATTTTCTGCTGGAAAATTGAAAGTAAAGAAATATATATATCGCACTGATGTAAAGACGAATTGTCTTTCTTCATATAGCATTTTTCGTAGGTAGTTTACTTCAGTTCTTTTCGCTGTCTTCAATTTTTATCCGACCACTTATCCCCCTTTGTCTTAGTAACAGTGAACGAGTTAAGGTCCATTTCCATTCTTCGCGTAACTTCTCTACTTTGTCACCGCGGCACGCTTCCCATCCGCAACTCAACTGTTGTGCAAAAACAGCGGACACCTTTTTTATTCTCAACCGAACCTTAACTGCAGCTGCTTTAGCCCAAAACTGCACTCTCCCCGTATTGTCTGCTAATGCCAGACTCCCCCCCCCCGACCCCCATCCCCACCCCCATTCCCCACTCGTTCCAGCCCACGTCAGACGCCTCCCCTCAAACAAGACGAAACCTAAACCCCGCTGTCCACACGAAGACCTCGAAAGAAAACACAAGCTAGATGTCGATGTCACTACTTTTCAAGTCCTCTTCTGAGATAGAACCGTCCGAACAGGGGCTGCCAGGGGGTGACGCTGCCAGGGATATCATCCGCAACTGCGCATGCTCCTTGCACATGCTCTCTACCGACGATCGGCTGTCTGACGGGCGTGCGCGGAGCTTGTCCGCTACTGACGTCAGCAGATCCTGGGACATGTGCTTGTCTCCCTTGGCGTTGACGTTGTACCTAGGTATACAGAATGTAGAAAAGTTGATTTGTGTTTGCCGTACGTATTCTGGTGCAAAACAGTTTATTTCGGTATTTCGTTTGGTTTGTCCCATTACTGCAGGAAGGAGAAACCTGGATGGAGGAACACCTCGCCAGTTATCTTTCTCATGTTTTTGCATGAACAGTTATCTGAGAATCATGGAGATAACAGAGACCGAATCGTGAAGGATAAAATCAAGAAACCTGTCCTTTGTTGGACAATACGCTGGACTAGCACACCTCATGCACAGGACAATAGTAGAAGGGTTCCTGTGCTATGCAGGCATTCAGAACCTGGAGCGAAAAGATATTCTGGGGATCGCCAGATACTTAGAGAACTGCGGAAGAGAATTTTGAAAACTAACCTTGTACCTGCATCAATCATATGTACCCACATGTGTTCGTATATGAATTATTATACTGATACGGAGAAGGAAAAAAGAGCTCAGATGATTAGTTCTCGTGGTTTACCAGGAAAGAAACCACTCGTTGTTTGAATTTTTGCCGTAGCTACCTGTGCAATCGTTTTTACGTGATCCAAGCAACATAAAAATTTCATCCCCAAAAGTGAACAAAATAATTCTGCACCGGCCGTGACGTATGAGTTCCAAATGTTTGAAATGACGCACTTTCTGCGCGTCTCAGTTTGACTGATGAGTGGAGTGTGTTTTTTGTGAACTCATAAACCATTGAGTGGGTTACGGAAAGTCATAACTTACACTTTCCTTCTATTTTCGGACGTAAAGCACTCGTAGTTAACTCACTGAAAGTTTGCACTGGCGAGTTGTGTAAACTGTCGTTAACTCATTCTACCCTGCGCCCGACTAGACCACGGGCAGCCTTGCCTGCACTGCCAGCCTGCGCCCGAGCTGTACACGTGCGTGAAACTCGTTTCGCGAAACCGGTTCGTTTGCGGTAAAAGCTAACCTAAGAAACAGTCCAAGGGAAGTAACTCGTAGTCTACTTCCTTCCTGTTCGACGCACGTTGGAAATTTTGAATTAGAGCGTTTTTCCGGCGAGTATTTGACGAATTTGTGAGCGTTATGTCCAAACATCGGCGCCTGACTGCCAAGCAAATGGCAGATGAGATACTTGTGGACTCAGATTCAGATTTTGAACCCGAAAATTTGGAAATATCGTCGAATTCAAAGTGTTTAGACCTGCATGATGCTACAAGTCATCTTACTCTTCGTCTACACAAACAGTTGTACACAAATCTGCACTTCACATTCTCATAAAAACAAAACCAATGCACTAAACAATACCAACATCAAGTATAACATAAAACAAATACTTGTTGGTCAATGTGTACATTTTGGTGGATGTAGAATATAAACTTTTTGAGTTACGGGCTTTTTAGTAGAGTGACTGACAATTCTTAGCAGTGCAGCTGAGATCCCCCCCCCCCCTCCCCCCCCCCCCCCCAGGCTGGGGAGGCTGCTTAGCCTGTTATGGCTCAGGGTAGAAAGGGGGAGGAGGAAGAGAGTTAACACCTACACGTCTTCACAGACAGGCGCCAGTGTGTCCATGGAGCCCTTGGAATGGCCAGACGATGACGTGTCCGACTTGATGGCCCCCGCTTCCCGCCATACGTCACAGGTAAAGAGGGACGGGTAGGACTGCACGTGGTACCTCAAGTGCTCCTGGGGGTCTGAGCGACAGGGACGGGTCGTGTGGTTACTGTTCACTTCTTCCTCGTCCTCTGATGGCGGGCACATGGCCTCATCGGCCAGTTCCGTCACGCCATGCTCGCCTGCTGAAATAATAATAATGATAATGAGGAGGAGGATTTGTCTGGAGCCCAACCTCCTGCTGGAGCTCTGTGCGCCTTACGATGGTAAAATAATAATAATAATAATGATGAGTATTGTATAGGTGCGTTACCCAATTTCATGAATCGGCTCAAAGCGCCGCGAACTGAACCCAATACGCACGCTCACGTGAAGCACACGCATTCTCTCACACTCTGGACATAAACACATTACAATCACGTGGTGCGAAGGGTCAACTCAGCTATTTAAGTTTCGGAATTTAGAATTGCATTTGTTTTTCAAATTTTGTGGGCTGAACATTTCCAAAGCAGAGGGGGAGGAAGCCGGAGTACCCGGAAAGAACCCCCGACGATCGGCCCAAATGATCGGTGCCACATACGAGAAGGAAAAATTCTTTGCCCCGAGTGGGACTCGAACCCTTGACCTCTCGCACTGGTGACAAGTCCCTTAACTACTAGACCACCGACCGCCCCGTTACATACACACATCACGTCTCATGGGTGTGTTTAGACGAATGGGTTGGTAAAGAGGAGGTTTGTGCCAGTCTTGAAGGAGTGGCGGTAGGTGTTACCAATGGTCTCGACGCTCTCATGGAAGGTGTTGAGACTGGCGTACGTCATGATGTTGGACACCTCCTCGTTGAGCCGCTCCTCCGACAGCGTGCGGACCGGCTTTCGCAGGGGCATCCCGCCATACAGAGTAGCTTCCCCTCGCTTCTTCCGCAACACCTGAGGGAATTAGATGCGGGCAGTACATGTACAACCTTTATGGTAGGCATCATTATCACGCTGGGGCTGTACAATCTCCCCCCCCCCCCCCACACACACACACTTACCTCTCCCCCCCCCCCCAACCCCACCCCCCTCCCCGTACACTACACAGAATTGACGATTTGACGGCTCTGTACGTAGCATACATGCGAAAACCCCACCCTCCACTACGAAAAAGAAAGACACAAAGAAACAAAGGAAACAACAACAACAACAAAATATCACACACACACACACACACACACACACACACACACACACACACACACACACACACACACACACACACACACACACACATCTTGTTCACACACTAATAAACTTCGGTGACAGGCTACGAAAATGAAGTCATTATCATTATAGGCAGGTGCTTCTCAGTCGCCATGATCAAGGAAGTAATCCTAGGGGGTTCCGATGGTTCACACTCATGACCAAACATCATTTGAGTTTTGTGTTCAGGAGGTGGGTGGGGTGGGGTGAGTGTCTGGGTTTTAACGTCCTTTTCCACCCCATACGGGTGATATCAAAGACGGGGCAACGATGAAAAAGCCAGCACAAATATTTGACCCCAGCCGGGATTCGAACTCACAACCCGAGCATTGGGCAAGTCCAACGCTCTACCATTCGGCCACCCCCGACTCCCCGCGTTCAGGAGGCCCCATTGTAAGGACCACAACGATCACGTTATATAGTGAAGGTGTTAGTACTGTGTACCTGTTTGAGGCTGTAGTCGTTGCTGATGATGTCGCCGTCACTAGCGAAGAAGGCGCCGCTCTTCCTCTTCAGTTTCTCCTGGAACGCCAGCCGTACGTCAGTGTTGCTCCGCGCAAACTCCTGGTCACATCACACAACCACAACAACCAGTGTCTAATAAACAATTATGACAACCAAAGTCTGATGATGATGATGATGATGATGATGATGATGACGACGATGATGACGAAGATGCTGATGATTTGACTCACGGGGTGTTTTGTGTTCTAAGTGTTAGGACAAACACATATGGGCAGCGGCCGTTTTCGTACCAAGGACCCACCCGGGGAGCCGGGGTGGCGGAATGGTAGAGCGTTGAACTTCTAATGCTCGGGTGGTGAGTTCGTATCCCGGCTGGAGCCAAATATTTGTGCTGGCTTTTTCATCGTTGCCCCGTCTTTGATTTCACCCGTATGTGGTGGAGAAGGACGTTAAACCCCCAAGGACCCACCCACCCACCCAAGGACCCACCCTTTTGGGGCACTTCCAAAAAAGCGTAAGGCACATAGATTCGGTCCCTACCCTTAAAACTGCAGTATACAAACATACTTGACTCGATCCCAGCTCAGCAGCAGGGAAGGACTCCTCTGTGTGTGTGTGTGTGTGTGTGTGTGTGTGTGTGTGTGTGTGTGTGTGTGTGTGTGTGTGTGCGTATGTGTGTGTGTGTGTGTGTGTGTGAGTGTGCGTGTGCGTATGTGTGTGTGTGTGTGTGTGTGTGCGTGTGCGTGCGTGCGTGCGTGTGTGCGTGTGTGTGTGTGTGTGTGTGTGTGTGTGTGTGTGTGTGTGTGTGTGTGTGTGTGTGTGTGTGTGTGTGTGTGTGTGTGTGTATGCCACAATTGCTGTGTCCTTTGTTATGTGTCTTTTATTGCGTGCCTTTTATCCGGCAATATTTTCATGCCATTTTATTTCATTTTATCTTAGTTTTCTTAACCATATAATCTCTTAAAGTTCGCTGAGTATAAGCGCTATGTAAATATCCATTATAATTATTATTATTATTATTATAAACACATATAAACATAGTTCAGAATTTTTGCCCCTTTTTAAATTTGTGTGCAGAATAAAAAAAAAAAAAAAGGCAATATGAGGCTTTTGTTGGCTTTGTAAATAAGTTTCATGCCAGGTAATGGTACAAACAGTGAAAAATGAGCCTGGAATGTGGACTATATGTATTCATGCGCGGCTGACACGACAGCTAGCAGCCGACAGAGGAACGAAGGGGTAGGTGGTGGCCGCTAGCATTACAATAAAAGTGGAATTTGGAATTTGTTGAAATTTTTCATACACGTGAGTCTTTGGCTACTGGATATTGGTGATTTTTTTGGGGTGAATTTTAACCCTTTCAGCCCTTGCTGGTTCCAGGCCTGAATGCTGTCCCTGTCCTGGGCACTTTTTTGCCTAGCCAGTCAGTCAGTTAAAAAAACCAAAATCGCTCAAACCCATGTGTAAACCTGATCCATACAAAGGAAAGGAAGTGCACAGCAGAGTAGTGCCCCTTGTTTCATGAATATTCAGTAGTCTGGCCAATGAGGAGCGAGTAGAAATTTTCACTAGCTCGCAGGTACATGTACCTGCGTAGGCATACGCGGCGGGTTCATGTACCTGCTTAGGGCTGAATGAGCGTTTCTAGAGTGTAGTGTCAAGCATTATGTTTAATAGAAATATACAGTATTTTCTTTTGCTTGTAGTCTGTAGTCTGGAGATCAACCGCCCTCTCACTCTGCAGCAGGATCCGGATTTTCAACGCCAATGTGAAGTCGGTCCTATTCCTGCTCAGAAACATGGCGAGTAACCAGGACCAGCACCCGCTGAGTGTGTGTGTGTGTGTGTGTGTGTGTGTGTGTGTGTGTGTGTGTGTGTGTGTGTGTGTGTGTGTGTGTGTTTTGCCATCAAGTCTTTCCTTCTTTTTTGTAATTTGATATTGTGGTGTATTTGTTATATCTTTGTCTTTGTACTTTGTGTGTATACTGTCATATGTCAGATAAAAAAGATCAATAAAAAAAAAAAAAGACCAGCACCCGCAAACTACAGACATTCATCAACAGATGTCTCAGAAACATCCTTAACACCAGGCGGCCACAGGTTGTCTCAAACGAACATCTTTGGAACCACACGGGACAAACCCCAATTGAAACAGAGATCAAGAAGCGGAAAATGGGGTTGGATAGGCCACACGCTACGAAAGCCTGCATCCTACATCACTAGGCAGGCCCTTGACTAGAATCCACAAGGATGACGATGCTGACCATGTGAGTGTCGACGCAGAAATGAAGGAAGCCGGAATGACGTGGGCCGAGCTGAAGAGGACCAGCCAGAACCGGGTGCGTTGGAGGAGTGTTGTTGCGGCTCTATGTTCCCCACGGAATCAAGAGGCATTTAAAAAAAAAAAGTCTGTACATAGCCGAAGTAGAAGACGAGAAGAAGGATGCCGCCTGTACAGACGAATTAAAATTCTAATCTTCGACTCTTACCGGCTCGCGACAGCAGTCACCAGCCACAGGACCCGGTCCTTTCCGACGAATCTTCTGCTGCTGTTTCTTGATGGAAGATTTGTGGAGCCACGACCTGGAGTCTTTCTTGAACTGTTTCCCCGCTGGCTGCTCCACGAAGAAGCAAGGCGATGTCTCACTGAAGGCCGATCGGTCGCTGTCTAGAAATCGCCGAAGCACCGCTGTTTTATCCACATCTTCGGCTCGTGGTTTGGGGTTCTTGTGTAACCATACCCTGGAGTCTTTTTTAAAACCTGGTGGAAGCATGGATTTGGTTCCTATTGGTTTGGATCGTGTGTTTCCCTGGCGTGACTTTGTGAGTCGATTCTTTCGCTTACATCGACTCATGGTGCGGGGGCCATGACGCAAAAGAATTTTGCGATGACGCGCGAGGATATGTTTCGTCATCGTGCGACGTCATGTGAAAAAAACATGAATGGATTGTATCAATGAATGATTTTGCTGTCTAGACGGTGACGCTGCCACGAGTTACTAGTATTCCAACACGTACACGTGTGTGTGTGTGTGTGTGTGTGTGTGTGTGTGTGTGTGTGTGTGTGTGTGTGTGTGTGTGTGTGTGTGTCTGTGTCTGTGTCTGTGTGTCTGTGTCTCTGTGTCTGTGTCTGTGTCTGTGTGTCTGTGTCTGTGTCTGTGTGTCTGTGTCTGTGTGTCGTCCAAACCAAAATCATCAAAGAATGCAGGTATATGGTATAGTATTTTAGACATCTCCTCGGAGCACATTAATCGATCTCTTCTGAAATGCTTACGGCGCCACAGGGCTGGAGGTCGAAACAGTGACAACCTGCTGCCGCTAAGCGCAACTTTATACGCAAACGTCCACCCTGCCATTCACTGTGGTGCCTGCGACAGTATTTCTGTTTTCCACGCCACCGGCCACAGCCTACTCTTCTTTGAAAGATGGACGTGGGATTTTTAGCATACAGAGAAAATAAGCCAAACAAGTTTTTCAATAAAATTCTAAAAAAACAACAAACAAAGCATTAAAACACCACCGACAACAAAAACATCGACGACAGCAACAAGAACAACAAGAAGCAAAAATGGAAACAGAATTAGACGAACGTCTTTCTGGCAATCACGGTATCGCAACAGCTCATCTTGTGACGAACTACAGAGCCAGCGGATGGTGCAGTCTGCACCCCACTCACCAAGCTGCAATATATCGTCGACACAGAAAGCTCATTTAGTTTTGGCAGACTCATTAGCGCGCCTGCTGCCACGAACCTGGAGTTTGCTCCGGAGGAGGCAGACAAAAAGTCGTCTGGCAGGAAATGCTTTTTGCCAAAGCTAGTTCTCCCAACAGGTAGTGTTCGGGCTGTAGAGTAAAGATTCTGCGCTAAAGTGTCTTAAATCGCAGGTTGGCACGCGAAAACACAAACAAGCCCCCCCCCCCACCACCACCACCAACAACAACAACAAACAAACAAACAAACAATCAAACAAACAACAACAAAATCAACAAAAGCAAACAATAAACAAACAACAAACAAACAAACAACAAGCAAAAAACAACAGATAAACAGCACCAACAAATAAACCATAACCGCAACAACAACAAACACATACACACAAAGAAAAAACAGCAACCAAAAAACACAAACAAAAACTAAAACAAAACAAAAACGAAACAAGAACAAAACAAAACTAAACTAAAAACAACACACAAAAACCCCCAACAAAAAACAACAAAACAAAAAAAACCCAGGAAAGCAGCTAAACTGACGAACCAAACGAAAACAAAACAGAACATAACCAAAAAGAGGAAAAACAGAAAAAAAGATAGAGAGAGAAAACGGGTTTGTAAGAGTGAAGGAGTAGTTGTTTACTTTGCACTTCCCACTACCACTATCGTCACATCTAAAAGGCTGCCACTGAGCCAACAATGACGCACATGATCGTTCGCACAGAGTGTAAACAACATTGTATCGCATTAAGAGCTGTACTAATCATTCAGATAGAGTATTTCCAGCGAACAAGCGCACACACTCATAAAGCGAAACTGCTCCAAACGTAAGAAGTTGACTTCTATGAAACCTGGTGGACACGGAAACAGTGCCTTTAACTCCTTATCCAGATCACTGTAGATAACCATAAATCTTCTACCTGTTTCCACCTGTTTCGATTCTCAAGGACTGCATGGTCACAGGGCGCCAGTACATAAACAGAACTGTAAACAGGAAACCCGCATGCATTTCCCTCGTTTGCTAATCAGGCGCTCCTTAGAAAAGTGTTCCTCGTAAAAATGTACCCTGAAACTCATCACTCCCACCAAAGTTTCTTGGTAACTGCAGATCGTAGGATAAGACGGAAAATCCAGGGTTTTGTGTCCTGCTGCTGCGTAATTCCTAGAATGATGATGGAAGTATTGGTTGAAAAATAAAGGCTGCTACACTCGTATATGTCGAGTTGTTTGCTCTGGCATTTGCGAAGATACAGTGTTTTCGACTAATGACTGCGGCATTATTGAAGGTAGGGTGCCATAAATTACTTACTACAAACCTAAAACAACAAACCAAAACACCCTAGAAAAAAAAGAACAAACAACAACGAAGAAAAAAAAACAACAGCCTTCAAACGCAAAACAAAACAAAACACTCTCTCTCTCTCTCAACACACAACACACACACACACACACACACACACACACACACACACACACACACACACACACACACACACACACACACACGCTCTTATGCCCATTTCCTCCGATTTATTGATCAAAGTATTCCGTAGACACAAAAAGCAAACACATTCAAATACGCAATTTTCAGTCACGAACCACATTTATGTTGACCGTAATACTGTTACTCACTTGCCTCTTTGTACCGTATGAGATCTGGGACAACAACAACAACAACAACAACAACAACAACACTGAGCAGCAGCAGCAGCAGCAGTAGCAACAACAATAACTAAAGATTCAGATGTAGATTGTGGATCCCCCCCACCCCCCGCCACCCCGACCCCAACTCTTTGCCAGCTCCAGTGATATTCTTCCCAGGTCATGGGTGAAACCACGGAAGCTGGGGCAATTTCTTTTTTATTATGCATGATGACCGTAGCCGAGCTGCCTTCGCACCACGTAATTGTAACGTGTTTATGTCCAGTGTGTGAGAGAGAATGAGTGCAGTTCACGTGAACGTGTATGTTGGGTTCAGTTTGAGACACGAAACTGGGCAACACGCCTCTAAAATGCACAGCTATTATTATTATTATTATCATCAGATGTTCATGGCTTTGTCGAGTTCGCTAATGGGAGGTAATACGAATCTGCAATGCGAAGACGCAGAACAGAACAATGGAGTTACTTCCCGTGGACCAGTAACCCGTGGGATTATAGTAAATGCTTTGAACTAATAAGTGGAAAATGTGGATAATAACATTGAATTTGACGATTTTCCGAGCTTTTGATGAGCTTTGGTTTAAACAGGATTATTGCAATACAAACAAACCTGCTTAAACCAAAACTCGCCAAAAGCCCGGAAAATATTGTCAAATTCAATGTTGTTGACGAGCTGCTTTGTTTCCCGTCAGATTCTTTCCGGGGTCTCCTTGAGTACAGCTACCAATGCTGATCGCGATGTGAGAACTTTTTTTTTTTTTTTTTTTTAAATGTCGAACAGATAAACGGACACTCTTCATTTAAACAGCATACAACATATTCTTTCAGATTATTATGCAGACGAACGGTCAGCCAACATTGGCCAGTTCCACGTCCATATCACAGCATCTATAGCAACACTTGCACGACGTGAACAGCCCGTGCCGGAACTCGGACCCCAGCATCCACACGGCTGGGAAAACCACAGACTCCGCAGTCCTCAGCACCTCCAGCACGTGCTGCACGCGCCTGGGGCTGGCGCACGTGCTGAACCCGTCACACTGCACGTGCATCACCAGCTCCACCAAGAAGGGCACGTTGAAGGCGATGGATATGAAGCAGGCCAGGACTGTGTCCGTGATTTCGTGGGTCAGGTACACGTCCTCGCTGTGGGCGATGATGGTTCTGACGGCCAGTCTGTCCACGGTCGGCCGGCAGCAGAACGAGATCAACATCAGCACGAGTGAGGCGAGTAAAGACAGCAACGGAACGTATCCGAACACTCCAATCAAAAGGAACAGCGCGGAGGCGTTCCATTGGCCGTCCGAGCACGCTGACGTAAACGAACCCGATGACGTCACGATCCTAGCTACGTACACAGGCGCGAACGAGAGACAGCCTAAAATCCACGGAATGAAAACCCCTACCACAACAACGCGTCTTCTGATCACGGGTGTGACGTTGTAAAATATCGTGACGCAATACTCCAAGCACAGTGCCGCCAGCGTCAGCGTGGTGATGGTGGGCATGGCGAATTCTTGCAACCCGTACGCGAAGAACATCAACCCACACCGGTACTTCCACACGCCCCCGCTGAAGGCCATGCTGGTGTCCAAAGGGAGGTAAACCGCGCCCAGGAGGACGTCAGCCACTGAGAGGCTGGCTATCAGCTGGTACTTGGCCGACTTGCGCAGGCGCGCGGAGATGCAGACGACGATGAGCAGGAGGGAGTTGAAGAGAAGGGCCAGGATGCAGAGGACGACGTTCTGACGGGCCCGCACCTTAAGGGAGTCCGTCTCGGAAGTGGAGTTATCCATCTGTAGACAAAGCAAAGGGAAAGCGTCACTCACCGTACATTGAAGTTTCAAGTTACACTGAAAGGCGGATATTTTGTCACAATCGTCAATTTCTGATGGCAAGTCAGTGCAGACGGTAATTTCTTATGGCCCTGGCAGGGAATTTCCCCCCCCCCCCCACCTCACCCCTTTACAAAAATCCGCATCATGTGAAAAGGAGTTAAACTGTGATGAAAACCAGCACACACACACACACACACACACACACACACACACACACACACACACACACACACACACACACACACACACACACACACACACACAAACACACATACTCTTTCAACAAATACATTTCTTTGGGACTCATTTTCATTTCGGACCTGGAGTTTTATCAGTGGAAATACACTATAGGTGTGCTTCAAGTGTATGACTAGAATGGGAATACGGAGCTTTGTCGGGTTCCAGTTTGCTCAGGAATAGACCGTTGGCTCAAAAGAAGTCGTATTTCTCTAATACAGCCTTCACAAAAAGTTAAGGACCACTTGCAAATATCATTCAACTTTTGTCGTGGTGGCATGCTGGTGTAGTGCTGAACATCGCTGAAACGGCGGCTTACGTAGGCAAACAAATGAGCACAGTTCATAACCAGGGATGCATTCTATGACCTGCATCTCATTTTTGCCGTGCAGAAAGCCCCAGGTATCGCTCACTGAACACTGAAACTCGGTCTAGTTTTGCCGAAATTGCAGATTTTCAAACGCGCCAAGCATGCTGTGTGACGCGCACGTGCCATCCACACAGTGGTCGCCATGTTCACTAATTACCCCTTAACCTTGCGACCGAATTTTACGGGAAAAATCTCATTCGTTTAGTTTTTTTCTGATTTATTGAAATTGTCACACATTACGTTGACTGGTCCTTAACTTTTTGTGAAGACTGTATTAAAAGCCACAAAGTCACGAAAACGGTCGCAATGGTCAAATGAAACATCCTTCTATCTGGCAAACAATCTTACAGCTTCGAAAGCGGCAGTTTTTCATCTCAGCGGCGTTACGAACATACAGGCTTAAAAAAAAACCCAACGTACACGCACTTTAAGCATTTCAACCTAGTACAGGGGCGCCGGAACCGGGGGGGGGGGCAGCTGCCCCCCCCCCCCCGTACCCAAGCAGGGGGGCAAGAGTGTCTTTTTGCCCCCCCCCCCCCCTGGAAAATCAGGTGACTATGGAAAGAGGGGGGGCGAAGCCATGGTCTTGCCCCCCCCCCCTCCCTTCCCCTACCCTCCCCCTCTTCCTGCTCTCTCCTTTATCCCACCGAAGAGAGAACTCAGTTTAGCCGTTGCATGAAATTTCAAAACGCTTGTCCTTCCTTTCAGTGGCTCCCTGGTTCGGAAAGGTTTTTGTCTGCGCAGCATCTGAACGCCGCCCCCCCCCCCCCCCCCCCCCGCTTTTCACTTTCTCCGGGCAACGTCCTTCCTTTCACTGGCTCTGGCCTTTCCCCCCTCTGAGATTCTGCCCCCCCCTCCCCCCAACATCTTCCGGCGCCCCTGTAGTACATTATCATTTCACCTGGTGTACGGTGGCCCTTGGCTCCACTGAAGTATGTGTTCACATTCAAAACAGATCTGGTTAGTGTCACATGCATCACGAAGAAAGCCAACCTACGCCTTTCGTTTTCCTTCCTTGCTCCTTCTTGTTTGGTCTAGCACAGTTTGCGAGCCACCAGATGCCAGTGCGAGTCGTTGCAGCAAGGAGAAAGGTTTACACTGGCTTCGTTTTTACAACAGCACAAGCCCCCACAAAGGTTACACCGTGAAAAGGGGTGTAGCATATTAAAGGAGAATGGTTCAACATATTGAGTTTTCACCGTGAGGTGTCCCCCGATTACGTAAAATGAACTACACACGTTTGTCGATTTCGACCGAAAAAGTGCGAGTTTTTAAAACGATTATGACTTACATAACCCACTCTTTTATGCTCTGTTTTCTCACTATTTAAAAAAACAAACAAACTATTTTCCTTATTATTTTTACTTATATTTAACTAACTGGAATTTAGCAATGACGAAGTGGTATAAAAATGGCGTAATTGCGTCTGGAATGAGAAAGGTCACACAAGTCCCACAGCGTACTATTTCCTAGTAATGGGATAATACAGATATCGTGCCTGATACTAATTGTATCAGTTGATACGCCCGGGGTCATGCTCTGTAAAATACGGCTGTCAAGTACTGAACTAGTCACTGTCGGACACCTTGCGTGATTGTGGTGCGTTGTGTAACATGTCTGGCAGAACAAATGGTATACTCCGGCGTGCAAAGACGGGTCCCTGTCGCCATGTTTGCCACTACTGCTGAAGACTACCCCAACAACAACAACAAACAACAACAACAAAGAACAAACAACAACAACAAACACCAACAACAACAACAACAACAACAAAGCCTAGCTTCTGTAGCATCGTTCTGGAATGTTAAAAGTCAGAATTAAAACTTATTGATTGGCAACCTTCTCGGCAAACCCACTGGACGAAACTCTGACATTTAGAGTTGATGTGTAATCTTAGCTGTCTAGCTGGTTGTAGTTTTTCTTTCTTTCTTTCCTTATTTCTCCCCCCCCCCCTTCCTCCCTCCTTCTTTTTTTAAATTTTTTTTTTAAGCAACCCCGATTTCATCAACGCATTTGAAAGGTGGTTTGTTCACACGGCTGCACTAAATGCATAACCGACATAACAATATCATTCGTACAATTTTCTGCTTGTGGTGATCGTTACTCAGTCAAGTACTCTAGCACTTCTTTTGCACTGCTAAATACATCACTATAACACAAAGAGACCAAGCCCAACACCCCCCCTCCCTCCACCCCCTCCCCTGTCCGCTATAAGACTGGTTAAAAAGAGCAAGCGACTGCACACCAGTAAGAGCCACTTCAAGCCACTATTACGCAAGGCGTGGGCCGTTTCCGGTAGCCCCAAGCCCGCTGCAGATTGCATAACAGTGGCTTGAAGTGGCTTCTAGTGATCTGAAGATTTCAAGTAAAAATGCGATTGTTGCATGGGCTTTTAAAAAATATTGGTGTACATTCAGCGTTTATTACCCGCAGAGTGCTATAAGACTACGTTTTTACTCAGTGCACTAATACATACTGTACTGCCTGTATTGGGGGAGCCGGGATGGCCGAATGGTAGAGCGTTGGACTTGCAATGTTCGGGTCGTGAGTTCGTATCCCGGCTGCGGCCATATAATTTGTGCTGGCTTTTTCACCGTTGCCCCGTCTTTGATATCACCCGTATGTGGTGGAAAAGGACGTTAAACCCCCAAACACCCACACACCCACTTCCTCTGTGTGTGTGTGTGTGTGTGTGTGTGTGTGTGTGAGAGAGAGAGAGAGAGAGAGAGAGATGTGAAGTGTGTGTGTGTGTGTGTGTGTGTGTGTGTGTGTGTGTGTGTGAGAGAGAGAGAGAGAGAGAGAGATGTGAAGTGTGTGTGTGTGTGTGTGTGTGTGTGTGTGTGTGTGTGTGTGTGTGTGTGTGTGTGTGTGTGTGTGTGTGTGTGTGTGTGTGTGTGTGTGTGTGTGTGTGTGTGTGAACTTACATATGATATTCGGTCTGCAGGGGTTCATCCAAACATATCTAGGATTAAACTGATCAACAGTTTATTTGAATGCTAAACATGGGGCGGTCGGTGGTCTAGTGGTTAAGAGACTTGTCACCAAAGCGAGAGGTCAAGGGTTCGAGTCCCACTCGGGGCAAAGAATTTTTCCTTCTCGTATGTGGCACCGTTCATTCGGGCCGATCGTCGGCGGTTCTCTCCGGCTTCCTCCCCCTCCGCTTTGGAAATATTCAGCCCACAAAATTTGAAAAATAAATGCAGTTCTAAATTCCAAAATTGAAATAGCTGAGCTGACCCTTCGCACCACGTGATTGTAATGTGTTTATGTCCAGTGTGTGAGAGAATGCGTGCGATTTACGTGAGCGTGCGTGTTGGGTTCAGTTCGCGGCGCTTTGAGCCGATTCATGAAATTGGGTAAAGCGCCTATACAATACTCATTATTATTATTTGAAAACTCTTATCAGCACTAATTTCATAGCTACATGTACATATACATTATAATGTATCGCCACGGAGAAGGACTAAAGATGGAACTTTGATTCAAACCAAAAGAAAAGAAATTTTACGTCTTCACTGACTTTGCAATGGTCACAGGATAAACCCTGTAGACTTTGAGAATTGCTTTTGGTTTGCGCGAGATCTAGTTGACCGAGTGGGTTGGTGTTTGGGAGTTTAACGTCCTTTTCCATATGGGTGATATCGAATAATGGGGCAACGAGAAAAGGCCAGCACAAATATTTGGCCCCAGCCGGGATTCGAACTCACGACCCGAGCATAGAAAGTCCAACGCTCTACCATTCGGCTATCCGACACCCCCTAGTTGACCGATGTCTGTACTGTAAGTGCAGATCACAGATTTGACGACAAAGCCAGTAAAAATGTTCAACTCCAAGTTAGTTAGTTAGTTAGGGTTTTACGCCGCGCAAGCTACAAAGACTATTTCGCGGCAAAGGGAGGTCCCTTTGTGACAGGTCATTAAAAATAAAAGGGCATACAATAAAACAGGATGTAAATATATATTAGAAATCTAATGGGTTTAAATGAGTTTCTTTCAGGACTTAAATACTGAACACGGAGGTCAAAGAAAGACTATGCACATGGAGAGACTTTATTTCATAAAATAAGTTGACCTTCAAAAAATCGAAGATGTTGTCAGGGGGGAGCCAGGATTCGAACACGAGACCCGAGCACTGAAACTCAACCCTAAACTGTGTCTAAATAACATACACACAACACGAGACTTACTCAAAGTTGGCCGCTCTAGACATAACACAGTCTGAAGCAAACAGAAGGTTAAATTTACAAGGTCGGCGATAACACACAGAAACCTAACGAGCTGCTTATGGCTTTGCAATTAGCGTTCACGTCGTGTCTCGCCGGGCTAAATACACAAAATGACATTATTATGGAAGCGGAGGCACAAATTGGCAAAAGTGGCGTAAGGCGTATGATAGAGCACAGGGGGTATAATCAAAACTGACGTTAGTGTTTCCAGTGCTATCCGCTTCAAATGTAGTACCACCAAGGCAAAGTTTTTTTTTTTTTTTTTTTTTCAAAACAGTTGACTGGGGCGGCCGATGGTGTAGTGGTCAAGACTTCGTCACCAGTGCGAGAGGTCAGGTTCGAATCCCACACAGGGCAAAGAAATTTTCCTTCTTGTTTTCTTAGTCTGTGTCGGGTCATTACAGAGGCTAAACATAGTGAGAGTCGATGGTACAGAGTTGTCCAGCAGCATACTCACTCACCGACAGTTTTAACACTGACTGGAATAGATGCTGCAAGCTGCTGAGACGCGCGAGGAATAAAAACCTCAAACTTCATTCATTAGCACAGAGGCCGAAGTATAGGCGTAATGACACAAAATGACCGTGGGGTCATGTTTGGTGTTTGTTTGAGGTACCCTGTTTGGCAAGTGGTGCTAGTCTGTAGTGATTTTTTGTTGTCAGTAAAATGCGTGATTTTCGTGCCTTTTGTGTTATGTAGGTCAAGCTAGGTGCATGGCAGGCGGTCACAAAAAGAGGCAAGCTGCCAGTGAAGCTGGGACTTTTTGCATGGAGGAGGGACACAAGTGAGACAAACATATTCGTGTGTACTGCCTTTCTGGCCTAAAGAGAAAGTAGACGTGCATTACTCGAGTGAGGCCTGAGCGGAAAGGAGACATTCAATTTGTTTTTAAACCCCTGTCAGGTGCGTGCCTTTGAGTGGTCTGCATGGCAGTAATTGTTTCTAGATTGAAGCATGTTTAGGGGTGACTATGATGCCTGAGGCTAATAGGGAATATACAGGCATTTTGAGGCCACGTGTACTTGTGTCCTTCGTCCACACAATATCCTGTTCGCGCGCATCTGTACATAAGTTTACAACACTGCGTGTAGAGATGGCGGAAAAAGGAGCACTGACTGTGTGGCAGGAAACAGTTCGACTGATAGTGAAACGTCCGTGAAAACGTTGTAGGTTAGCACCGCTGTAATGTTAAATATCATTTCAGAAACGTTTGAGCTGTTGTAATTTTGAGGGTATAGGCAAAGGCCCTCCTCCTACCCCCCCCCCCCCCCCCCACGCCCACGCCCCCTCCCCCGTCTACACACACACACACACACACACACACACACACACACACACACACACACACAAACAACAACACACCACCAACACCACCACCACCACCACCACCAACAACAACAACAACAACAACAGCAGCAGCAGCAGCAGCAGCAGCAGCAACAACAAAAACAACACACAACAACAACAGAACAACAACAACAACAACAACAAGTCGAATTATCTACTTCCGTCACACCATCTGTATATATGTGTACAGGCAGAGACAATAATAGTAATAATAATAATAATGATAATAATTCTTATATAGCGCGAAATCCCCACCACCGTGGGCTCTAGGACCCAGAATGAGTACAGATGTGTACACAAACACTGTCAGAGAGGTTTAACTGTCCTTCTGTTAGTGAGGAAGTCCTGGTGACTTTAAGCTCCCAGTCGTACATCCGGTGGGAAGTCCGTGTGGTGCAGAGAAATTTACAACTACTTCCCGTCTCGTTTCGTGACTGACAATTGGTTTGCAAGGTCCGGTTATTCGCTGCCGTAAACGTGTCTCGTTGCAACGGGCAAATAACAGTATCGATTTTATTCGCGCAGAAGTCCCGACTGAGAAACTGATCTGCTTTGCATGGATGGCGCGTCGGTGGATGGGTGTTTGTGGGTTTAACTCATAAAAGCCCATGCAAAACTCGCTATTTTACTTGAAATCTTCAGATCACTAGCAGCCACCTCAAGCCACTACTACGCATTTGGCAGCCGTCTCGGGCCTAGTGGGGGAAGACCCCCGCCTTACGTGCCTGGCTTGAAGTGACTCCTACTGGTGCACTGGTGTGCAGTGGCTTTTTCTTTTTAACAAGTCTGATTACATAGCGGGCGGGGGGTGGGGGGGGGGTGTCGGGCTCGGGCTCTTAAGAGTTAACGTCCTTGTCCACTACATACGGGTGCTGTAAAGAACGTGACAACGCGGGTGGGTGGGTAGGTGTATGAGAGTTTAACGTCCTTTTTCACTACGTAAGGGCAGTATCAAAGATGTGGCAACAAGGGTAAGGTGGGTAGATTTTTTTTAGAATTTAACGTCCTTTTCCACAACATACGGGTGATATAAAAGAAGGGTGTATGGGTAGAAGTGTGAGAGTTGAACGTCATTTTTCACCACAAACGGGCGATATCAAAGTCGTAACAACAAGGACGTTTGAGACTTTAACGTCATTCTTCACCACATACGGGCGATATCAAAAACGTAACAACAAGGACGTTTGAGACTTTAACATCATTTTTCACCACATACGAGAGATATCAAAGACGTATCAACAAGGAACTTTGAGACTTTAACGTCCTTTTTTCACCACATACGGGCGATATCAAAGACGTACCAACAAGGAAGTTTAAAGGCGTAACAACAAGGAAGTTTGAGACTTTAACGTCATTTTTTTCACCACATACGGGCGATATCAAAGACGTACCGACAAGGAAAAAAAGGCCAGCACAAATATTTGTGGATGAGGGACTGACTGATCCTGTGTCTAACCTCATGCACGGTAAGGGTGACTAGTGTAAGAGATAGAAATAAGCATTCCTGTCGCACCCTGCTCATGTTTACCTCCTCCAGTCTACAGCCGCGGCGCAAACTTGAAGAATGCAACAACAAAGTCAAGTGGCTAGGCGCGGTTGTTGGGGGAAAACACGTTGCACAAGCAGTGAGGAGGGTTCACGATTTCAAACTCACAGATCTACCGGTCAAAAAGGATGCATGTAGTACGTCAGAAAGAACGCCTGGGCCCGAATGTAAAAGTCGAGGTTAATTTGACCCACGGCTATGGCTTAACCCAGACTAGGACAAAAGAATCCCCCCCCCCCCCCCAAAAAAAAAAAAAAAAAAAGGAGGCGAAGAAAGGAAGAAAAGATTCTTTCTATAACGGCTTAGGCATCTTGCCGTGATGGACCCGCTTCCTGATTTAACAAACAAACAAACAAACAAACAAACAAACAAACAAACAAACAAACAAACAAACAAACCAGAAAATTTAACCCTAGAGCTAGTTTAGTTCGAGGTTAGACTCTAACCCGGGGCTAAAATCCTTAACCTCGACTTCTACATGCGGAGCCTGAATTCTATTTCAAAGTTGCACGACCGACCTCCACGGTCAATTGTTTTCATAACTGTAGCCGCTTCAGTCGCAAGCAGCGTTATGGCTGCTGCAGTGATAAATGTAATTTGCGGTATCTGTCGCCGGTGACGTACAACAATCTTTTCTTTAAACGATACGCGTATGTTGTTTAGGGAGCCGGGACAGCCGAATGGTAGAGCGTTGGACTTCCAGTGCCCAGACGGGTCGTGAGTTCGAATCCCGGCTGGGGCCAAACATTTGTGCCGGCTTTTTCATGTAGTGTTGCCCTGTCTTTGATATCACCAGTATGTGGTGGAAAAGGACGTAAAACTCCCAAACACCCACCCACCCGCTTCTGTTGTTTACATTTGTACGTGCAGAAATATATATATATATATACTGACTTTAGAAAACGAAGAAAGTCTTGCTGGCTCCGCACATCCACAAAAGAGTTTAAAATGGAAAAATCCACATAGAATGATTAAAAAAGAAACTCCTTAGAACCAGTGATCAACTTATTATTCTTGAAAAACGAAACAATACACCACACTCGTTTGTTGATTTCGACCGTAAAACTGCTCGTTAAAACTCGCAGCTTTACGGTCGAAATCAACAAACTCGTGTGGTGTATTTTCCGTAATCGGGGGCACCTCATTGTGAAAACTCTATATATACAGGACCATAGTTTCCGAGAAAAGCAGACAGGAACTGCGTCTTACCTGCACGACTACACAAACGCAGCTGACATGAGCGGAGAACTTCGCCAGTGGAAAATTAACTTACCTGCTTAACGAATACGGTATGCTGGCATTTTGACACAGATCTGGCGGCAGTTGGAGAGCTGTTCTCTCACTGAAACTGTGCGAACGTCGGTGGAATGTTTAGTTCAGCCGGTTTCTGGGACAGCACAGCACAGAACAGCCCAGCAAAACACGCTGGCTGTGGGTTAATATTTTCTGCGTACTACACCCCTCTTGCATAATATAACAGATTGCCGTGTTTTTAATTACAGCTGTGAGACTGATTTCACTGCTATGCGGTCTTCACTGCAGAAGCTTCTATAGTGTCTGAACAGCCCAGCAAAACACCTTGGCAGTAGGTTAGGGTTTTCTGCATACTACACAATCGTGCATAATTGATTGTTTTCAATTATAGCTGTGAGGTTTCACTGCTATGCAGCCTTTCACTGCATAAGCT
Organism: Batillaria attramentaria; assembly: GCA_018292915.2. Lineage (NCBI taxonomy): Eukaryota > Metazoa > Mollusca > Gastropoda > Batillariidae > Batillaria > Batillaria attramentaria. The sequence goes on from JACVVK020000595.1 coordinate 215,272, forward strand.
TCCATAGTGTCTGAACAGCCCAGCAAAACACTCTAGCAGTGTGATTTTCTGCATACTGCATACTCTTGCATAACTGATTGTTTTCAATTACATCTGTGAGGTTTCACTGCTATGCAATCTTCGCTGCAGAAGCTTCTATAGTGTCTGAACAGCCTAGCAAAACACCCTGGCAGTAGTTAGGATTTTCTGCATACTCTTTTTTGTTTATTTTTTAAAAATTCTTTTTAATTACAGCTGTGAGATTTCACTGCTATGCAATCTTCGCTGCAGAAGCTTCTATAGTGTCTGAACAGCCTAGCAAAACACCCTGGCAGTAGGACAGGATTTTCTGCATACTACGCAATCTTTTTTGTTCATTAAAAAAAAAAAACTTTTTAGTTAAAGCTGTGAGATTTCACTGCCATGCGGCCTTCACTGCAGAAGCTTCTATAGTGTCGGGACAGCCTAGCAAAACACCCTGGCAGTAGTTAGGATTTTCTGCATACTCTTTTTTGTTTATTTTTTAAAAATTCTTTTTAATTACAGCTGTGAGATTTTACTGCTATGCAGCCTTTCACTGCAGAAGCTTCTATAGTGTCTGAACAGCCCAGCAAAACACCCTGGCAGTAGGTTAGGATTTTCTGCATACTACACAATCTTGTGTAACTAATTGTTTTCAGTTACAGCTGTGAGGCTTCACTGCTATGTATCCTTCACTGCACAAGCTTCTGTAGTGTCTGAACAGCCCAGCAAAACACACTAGCAGTAGGACAGACCGGATTTTCTGCATACTGCGTACTCTCATAGTTGCATAACTGATTGTTTTCAGTCACAGCTGTGAGGTTTCGCTGCTATGCAGCCTTCACTGCAGCAGCTACTAGTGTCGTCGCAGTCCCTGACCTTCGAAGGTGGGGTGGGAGGGGAGGGGGTGTTTAACGTCCCTTTCCACCACGGATGGATGATATCAAAATCGGACGGGGCAATGAGGAAAAGACAAGCACAAATACCGAGCATTGGAAGTCCAACGCTCTACCAGTCAGCTATCCCGGCTCCACCCAGGCGTTTGAACACAATGCAAACACTATCACAGATAATAATGATAAGTCATTTTTTTATAGCGCGGTATTCCAATAGACACTGGCTCAAAGCGCTTCACACACACACACACACACACACACACACACACACACACACACACACACACACACACACACACACACTTTGAAACCCTAGTGAGGGGTGAAGCCTCCGTAGTGACATTCCTGGGTTGTTTGAAACTGTGGCTCTACGCTTTCGCCGCTATTTTAGTTTTTACTGCAGACGGGCTACTGGTGTCTCGTCCCACTGAGACCTTCAAACACAATGCACAGTTTCTGCTCTACTAGTACATATGCTCTACACAGCATACTCTATAGTAGGAAACCTCAGCCGTTCAGTGCAAGGCGAAACCTCTGTTGTTAACTGAATACCTGTCGTGCATGACTTACTCTTTTAACCGTCCGCAGGCTATTCAGTCTGCAGACCGCAGAATCCACTCTCGTGCCTCGTCCCAGCCTGACACCGGTTCCAACACAATGACACACGGGCGTGACTGACATTCAAACTGTATACACACAGTGAAACATTAATGAACGTACCTCTGCGGTGACTGTGACATTCCTTGATGAGGGCTTGTTTGAAACTACAGCTGTAAGCTTTCGACCGCTGCTCAGTCAGTAATGAATGCGGAATCGACCAGTGTCAGTATCGTCCCGAACATTCTAACACAATGTACACACTTGTAGCGAAGAAGCCTTAACGGTGAAAGGGCAAACTAAAGTGACAGTTGATAGCGGTTCTTCCAACCACACTGAGTTGACAGGCTCGATCGAGTCAGTATCGTAGATCGTATGTGAAGTACTGACGTAAACGCAGTGAGAGTTCAGTGCTGGGTGTCTCAGTTTCCGACAGCTGTCCACGGGTGTAGTAAACAGAATCGGGGGGAAGTACCCCTTGCACCTCCAGCTATGTTCACCCAAGTGTAAGTTCCCTGCGAAAACAATTAGGCCAGGATAAATTTAGAAGTGGTTTGTCAGTGACTTGCCGCACACAGCCGGCTGGGTGACCATAAAAACTTTCCTCAGGGATTGCGTATTCAGTTTACTCGTAGAGCGCTGTGTGTGTGTGTGTGTGTGTGTGTTAAGCGAAGGTTGGCTCAAGGTCAGTATGAAAGGGGAGGCTGACACAGTTACATGGATATTCAATTCGCAACCGGACCTGCCAGTGTATTTTGTCAGGGATCTCTCTCTCTCTCTCTCTCTCTCTCTCTCTGAGTCTAGCAATCGTTCTGTTTCAGCTGCACTACACACACACACACACACACACACACACACACACACACACACACACACACACACACACACACACACCGGCCGTCACACACACACACACACACACACACACACACACACACACACACACACACACACACACACACACACACACACACGAGAGAGAGAGAGAGAGAGAACCTCGGCATAGTTACGGTCTACAAGTGACGATACTGACTTCAAAGGAACACCAGCTGCCGAGAACACCTCAGGGTATTTCCATGTCCCGCGTAGCAACTAATCCAAAACACACACTCACGCCTGAGGCGCATCGTTACGAGGTCGAAATAAACAATCACTTGTAATCAATGCCAATAAGCCAGAGAGACAGAGGCATAACGCGAGAGGCGCCGTCAGTGGGAGTTTGTCTCGCCGGTATGAGCTCGAGCCCAACTACCCCCTGCCCACTATACGATAAGACATGTTAAAAAGAACATGCCACTGCACACCAGTAGAAGCCACACCAAGCCACTATTAAGACCTTAAAAAGAACACGCCACTGCACACCAGTAGAAGCCACACCAAGCCACTATTAAGACCTTAAAAAGAACACGCCACTGCACACCAGTAGAAGCCACATCAAGCCACTATTAAGACGTTAAAAAGAACACGCCACTGCACACCAGTAGAAGCCTCATCAAGCCACTATTAAGACGTTAAAAAGAACACGCCACTGCACACCAGTAGAAGCCACTTCAAGCCACTATTAAGACGTTAACAAGAACACGCCACTGCACACCAGTAGAAGCCTCATCAAGCCACTATTAAGACGTTAAAAAGAACACGCCACTGCACACCAGTAGAAGCCTCATCAAGCCACTATTAAGACGTTAAAAAGAACACACCACTGCACACCAGTACAAGCCACATCAAGCCACTATTAAGACGTTAAAAAGAACACGCCACTGCACACCAGTAGAAGCCTCATCAAGCCACTATTAAGACGTTAAAAAGAACACGCCACTGCACACCAGTAGAAGCCACTTCAAGCCACTATTAAGACGTTAAAAAGAACACGCCACTGCACACCAGTAGAAGCCACTTCAAGCCACTATTAAGACGTTAAAAAGAACACGCCACTGCACACCAGTAGAAGCCACATCAAGCCACTATTAAGACGTTAAAAAGAACACGCCACTGCACACCAGTAGAAGCCTCATCAAGCCACTATTAAGACGTTAAAAAGAACACGCCACTGCACACCAGTAGAAGCCTCATCAAGCCACTATTAAGACGTTAAAAAGAACACGCCACTGCACACCAGTAGAAGCCACTTCAAGCCACTATACCGCTATGCCCGAGACCGCTGTAGATTGCGTAATACATGACGCGAAGTGGCTTCTAGTACTGAATCTGAAGATTGCAAGTAAAATTGCGATATTTGCATGGGCATTCAGAGTTATAGATGGATGGCTGACGGAATACGAGGCATGCACAGAAACGATGGAGGTGGAGGTTCACTTCCTTAGCATCAGTGAGAAGTGTTTGAAGAGATCAAAATCAGCAAGAAACAAACAAATAAACAAAACACAAACTTCTTGATGCCAGATCAACGTCAAAATGAAAGCGTTCAAGATATGTCGTGACTTTATAACTGGCACACCATAAATTTTAAAAAAAAAAAATCACGAAAAAAAAAATTCCATTGACAAAACTTTCTAAATTTTCGGCGGCGTAAAGAATATTGTTAAACTGTAAAAGGTCGTATGAAAATTTCGTTTAAATTCGGTTTAGGTGTTTATATACTATGTCTTCTTTCCGAGGCGCCCCTTGAATTGTTTAGAGTTGTGTAATAATAACTGATATCACATTACTTCCAACTACAGCAGCCAATCGCTGACGAGTCGTTGTAAATAAATTCATTTAAATTCGGTTTAGGTGTTTTTATACTGTGTCGTCAGTCTTTCCGAAGCGCATCCCTGAATTTTTAGAGTAGTGTAATAATAACTTATATCGAGACTGCTTACAACAACAGCAGCCAATCGCTGCGTGCCTTGTATCCATCCCCGACCAGACTAGCGCCACCTGCTTTGATCCTTGTCCGGAACGGCACGCGCCAAGGTTTCTAATCAGTGTTTTCATCAGCAGAGGTAATATACCACCGACAGGTGAACATTAGGACAGGGCCTTGTGTTACACACACACACACACACGGACACACGGAGATTCCCTGCCGATGCCAGCCGCCTGTTTTCTCTGGTAAAGACAACACTGGGATCTGACAGCCCGTAGGCCAAATACAAATTAATGGAGAGAGCGGGGGGGGGGGGGGGGGGGGGGGGGGGGGGGGGGCCAAGAGCGAGAGAGAGTGTTCACAACATTCTCTACCCCTGTAGGATACAACAAGATACAAAAACAAAATCAGTGTTATTGCGAAAGGC
>JACVVK020000595.1:222500-237500 GCA_018292915.2 Batillaria attramentaria
AGAGAGAGAGAGAGAGAGAGTTATGAAATTATTACCGGTCTCGGGCCGCGCCGATCTTTAAAAACAACCGACTGAACGTTCTACCTGGTTGGAGGTAACATGTGTTTTTCGTTGCTCAGGTAGGTGTTGGTTTTTTTCCCCTGCCCCAGGGCATTTTGCCATAAAATATTGCTCGTTGAGAGACATATCACTATTAACCCAGAAACAGCTTGCTCCACATAATAAGGTTTCATTTTGTATGGTATGGTATGGTATGGTATGGTATGGTATGGTATGGTATGGTATGGTATGGTATGGTATGGTAAATAAAGACTACAATGGCAAAGATAAAAGGAAATCCAAGAAAGAAGAAGAAGAAAGAAAGAAAAATGGCAAGCATAAAAAAAAATCACACACACACACACACACACACACACACACACACACACACACACACACACACACACACACACACACACACACCCTCTGACATGGTTATTCAGACTTTTCACCAAAGGGACGCGGCGCACAAGAAACTTTCTTATGTACGAGATGCAAACGTCTGGTTCGGTGTTTCAGTTTTCAAGTAGGTGGGACTGAGACGGAGACTGAGACAGGCACACATGTAATCGCCAAGCGGATGACAGAGGAATCAAGCAGGAGATAATCACAGAGCACTGGCAAGAAATCGATGGAGGATGCAAATGAAGACGGCGAGCTTGCATAGCGCGTACAATTTCTGATACCGTAAATCCCCTTATCTGTAAATGTCATTGCGGATTCTACATTCTGTCTGGTCAGTCAGCGGCGTTGTTAAAGGTATTTGCATCTGTGACGTTCACGCAGACAGCTTTGGCGGGGAGGCAAGCATTATGGCGATTAGAGGTGTGGTGGGGAATCTGAGATGCAGCTTCCAAGATGTCGGGGATTATGCTATTGGCCGCCTGCAGAGCAAGTTTCATACCACAAATGCAGGCCCCAAAATGCCCATATATTCTCTATCAGCCTCAGGCATCAAAGTCCCCCCTAAAACTACTTCAATCTAGAAACAAAAATTACCAAGCACAGACATTGCAAGGGCACGCACCTGACAGGAGTTTCAAGAAATTTGAATGTCTCCTCTACGCTCAGGCCTCACTGGATGACTAGTCTACTTCCTGTTTAGAGAGATGGTATCTTGAACTGCGGAACTGAAATGAACTGCCGGAACTGGACATAGGCACATTCAATACAATACATTATGTACCTCGGCAGTGACGCTGCAATAGTGGTTGAAACAAACATGAAAAATAATAAATGAAAATTACAGAGAGAGAGAGAGAGAGAGACAGACAGACAGACAGACAGACAGAGAGGGTGGGGGTAGGTGGGTGTTTGGGAGTTTAACGCCCTTTTCCCACCACGTATGGGCGATATCAAAGACGGGGCAACGAGAAAAGGCCAGCACAAATATTTGGCGGGTGGGGGGTGGGTGTGTGGTTGTGTGTGGGTTTAACGTCCTTTTCCACCACATACGGGTGATATCAAAGACGGGGCAACGATGAAAAAGCCAGCACAAATATTTGGCCCCAGCCGGGATACGAACTCACGACCCGAGCATCAGAAGTCCAACGCTCTACCATTCGGCCACCCCGGCTCCCCACACAAATATTTGGCCCCAGCCGGGATTCGAACTCACGACCCAAGAATTGAAAGTCCAACGCTCTAACATTCGGCCACCCCGGCTCCCCAAGAGAGAGAGAGAGAGAGAGAGAGAGAGAGAGAGAGCGGCAATAAAACTTACTTTACAGGTGGTCTTCACGGTTTCTGCTGACGGCGGACAGATGCCACAACCATACAGACGCACTTCTTACGAGGAGAAACGTAATATTATCACCACTCTCCACTAACAGATTTACGCCGGCCACAACCGCTTTGGGAAAAAAACAAACAGACAAAAACAGACAAAAACAACACGGGCTATGTCAGCAGACATTTACACGTCAGTACTTTCCCTCATCACTGAAGACAAAACAAGGCGAGAGAGACAAGCCGGTGATGCAAGATACGTACCTGATAGACAGTAACGATTTCCACAGACACATCAGCACATCAGCGGTTCTTCAAACTCTCTCCGCGCCTCTTTCGCTAAGCCTGCCACCAGTTTTTGAGTTTCCCCGGATATGCTTTTTCATTCATTCCGCTACCATCTCGAGAATATCTTCCTCAATCTGTATGAGAGAAACATACGTTCCACAAACCCATTTTCACATCACCAAAGAATGTTTTTTTCTTGATTTCTTTTTCTCCAGCAGCGGTTTGGCTGCACTTGAGGGAAGTTTAAGTGTGACAAGCTAATTTCAGGTATGCGGTATAACCACAACCTCAGCAGTCACAAACGACGTGCCTCTGCGCTCGCCGTTTGAAACATATCATCGCTCTTACTGGCACGTTTTAATTTCCACGTTTCCTCCAACAGTCGTTTTGCTTGAAGCAAGTTTTACACGCTGATGTGAAGTGTGCAGCGCAGTCAGTTTAGTTACAGTGTCACAAACACTGACTCCAGGCTCACAGTTTGAAAAATCAGATATCGGCGCTCCAGCTGACTTGATTTGCACGATTCAGTACAATTTTCGTCTCCAGGTATGCAGCATTTTCTCAATCGCTCGAGGCTCACAGTTTGAACAATATCGGGGCTCCAACTGCACCTTTTTAAAATTTCGTCTCAAAGTATGCACAGTTTCACAATCGCTCCAGACTCACAGTTCGAAAAATATCGGGGCTCCAACTGCACCTTTTAAAAATTTCGTCTCAAAGTATGCACAGTTTCACCATCAGTCGTCGCTCGAGGCTCACAGTTTGAACAATATCGGGGCTCCAACTGCACCTTTTAAAAAATTTCGCCTCAAAGTATGCACAGTTTCAAAATCAGTCGTCGCTCGAGGCTCACAGTTTGAACAATATCGGGGCTCCAACTGCACCTTTCAAAATTTCCGTCTCCAAGTATGCCAGCAACAGTTTCACAATCGCTCCAGGCTCACAGTTTGAACAATATCGGGGCTCCAACTGCACCTTTCAAAATTTCCGTCTCATAGTATGCCGGCAACAGTTTCACAATCGCTCGAGGCTCACAGTTTGAAAAATATCCTGTCTTCAGCTGCACTCTTTACACAATTCTCTCGCCGCTCTGACACCCTCTTCCGCCCGTTTCGTTAAAAGCGATAAGAATCGTCTTAGGCCGCGAGAAACGTAACGATCCCCCTCATACACCTGACGTTCCACTGGCTACAGAGCGGGTTGGGAGGGGGAGGGGGAGGCTTTTTACATACGACTTGTACATCGACAGCCGTTGCTAGCGCTGCTCTCCTGGCCTCGAAGCCTGAGTGAGTGAGTGAGGGAGAATGTTGATGAGGAGGATATGTCTCCGGAGTCTTCTTGCAAAACACGGGGTCTTCATACAGGGCGGGGGTAGCCTGCAGGCTCTCAGACAGCAGCTGTGGGGCTTGATCGAATTAGGGTTAGGAAACGGTGGGTGCGTCTCTTGTGACGCATGTGAAGACAGTGGGTTGATCCGAACAAGATTAAACATGTCTTGAGGTTTGGAATGAACGTTAGAGACAATCCTGCAACACTGGCTACAGCAACAACCAACCAACACATCATCATCACCATCACAACACCCCCCCCCCTCACCCCCCCCCAAAAAAAAAAAAAAAAAAACAACACAAACAACAACCCCCAAACAAACAAAAAACAACAACAAACAAACAAAACAACAACAACAAAAAACAACAACAAAAAACAACAAAAAACAACACGAACCAACCAACCAACAAACAAACAAACAAACAAACAAACACACCAAGGCAAAAACCAACCAGAACAAGAACCAACCATTCAACCTCCCCCCCCCCAAAAAAAAAAAAAAAAATTATAATAATAACAAAAACAACAACAAACAAAGCAAAAACAACAACAACAATAACAACAACAAAGAAAACTAGAACAACAAAACAAATAACTACAAAAACAAACAAACACACAAACAAAAACAAATAGAAAATAAAGACAACAACAAAACTCTCCGCTCATCCTCAGAAAAGCTACTTAAGGTCCCCCGGGTCAGCCTCAAAACATTTGGCCAACGTTCTTTCAGTTATAGTGCCCCCCACGTTTGGAACTCCTTGCCATCTTCCCTGAGAAACATCCCTTCCCTCCTACAGTTTAATGCAGAACTCAGAACACATCTTTTCAAACTAGCCTTTGATCTTCAAGTTCAAGTCAAATTTCACCGCCTGTATTGATGTGTATAAATGTGTGCGTGTGAATGTTGTGTGTGTGCGTGAGCAAACGCGCATTGAGTGCTTTAAAAGCAGAACTCCGCGTTCTACAAGTGTAATATATTATTATTATTATTATTATTATTAAAACCAATCCAAAAAAACAAACAAAAAAAAAAACCAACCAAAAACATAAACCCAAAAGAAAACAAAAAAAAAACAAAACTTTTACATGCAGTATCGCATCCATTCAGTCCTGGCTAGAATATCCAACAACAACAACAACAACAACAAAACCGCACACACACACACACACACACACAAAAGACAAAACAAAATAAAAAACAAGACAAAACACACACACACACACACACACACACACACACACACACACACACACACACACACACACACACACACACACACACACACACACACACACACTTTCAAAACACTTTTAAAAACCCCACCCAACACGATCCCTAGGGTACAGATGACAACTGAAGACGTTCAGAAAAGAAACGCACAGAACGGATACAGAAAGCCAAAAACTGTGTACAGCAGACGCCGAGCGCAGGTGGTAAAGATGGACTGCAGTACATTGTAATGGCGACATTCGTGACTGCCTTACACGAGCCTCGACACGAAGCACTATCAAATCACACTTTGCCAGGGAGAGTGGTTTCCACACTGGAACAGTCTCTTCTGCAGGGTCAGAGCCATTCGCTTGGTAGGGTAGGGTATGGTTGGTTATTCCTTAGCCGGCGCACATTATCAAAGCAGTCTCTTCTGAGACGCTCGAGGTGCTTGAGGGCTGGAGGACGAAGCAGTGAAAGTTAGTTAGTTAGTTAGGGCTTAACGCCGCGCAAGCAGCAAAGACTATTTCGCGGCTAGACCACGTCCGGTTCTGCCAGCTTCTTTGAAACATAAAAGTCCGACTTAAATATATATTAAAAATTTGAATAGCTTAAAGGAGAACCAATGAAAGACTAATTCCGGCCTTGAAATAAAACTACATCATAGATTATATTGCAGAAATGTCTAAATATTATAGAAGAGGTTGGACTCTTTCAAGAAGCTGAGGGTGCTGTCAGGAGGGACATCCCTGAACAGTACCCCCAGCGAGTCCGCACGATAGTGCTTGTCCCTGATCTCAGCGAGATCCACGCATGAGATCAGGAGATGGTGCACAGTGTATGTCTCATGACAGGGGACACACCAGGGTGGGAAGCAGTGAAAGCCTGCTGCTACTAAGCTTATAATAATAATAATAATAATAAAGGCGCATTATCTCAAACATTTGGCTCAAAGCGTCGCGAGCTAAACCCAACACGCACGCTCACGTGATTCACACGCATTCTCTCAGACACTGGACATGAACACATAGCAATCACGTGTTGCGAAGGGCCAGCTCAGCAATTTAAGTTTCGGAATTTTAGAATTGCATTTATTTTCGAAGTCTGTGGGCTGAATATTTCCAAAGCAGAGGGGGAGGAAGCCAGAGTACCCGGAGAGAACCCCCGACGATCGGCCCGAATGAACGGCGCCACATACGAGCGAGAAACATTCTTCGCGCCGAGTGGGACTCGAACCTGTCCTCTCGCATTGGTCACTAGACCATCGACCGCCCCACTACAGCTCAACTGTACCTGCAAACCTCCACCCCGATATGCACTCGGACACAATATCTCTGTTTTCCACGCCACCGGCGTTGACCTGGGGAGTTTTAACGTGAACACTGACTTGAAATTTACTCGTGTGTGTGTGTGTGTGTGTGTGTGTGTGTGTGTGTGTGTGTGTGTGTGTGTGTGTGTGTGTGTGTGTGTGTGTGTGTGTGTGTGTGTGTGTACACGACGGCAAGACAGGAACCCTAAACGAGTCTGCACGTGATTTTCACTCGATTTGGAAAAGGAAAAATTCAACGAAGTTCCTGCCCACCGATCGCCTGTCTCACTTCTGTCTCAGTTCAGTCCTATCTCAGACATTCTTGTGCATGCATGTATAATTATCATGTTGAAAGCCTGATATGCGCACGCCGACACAAAGTATCACCTAATTACCAGGTTTTCACACTGCAGTAATCTGGTCTGCAGTATCGAATCCATTCAGTCCTGGCTAGAATATCCGCGTGAATGAGTACCTTGCTAATCTTCTGCAGTTCCGGAACATAAAGTATCAGCTGATGGTATGGAGAGGGATTCTACACTGGTCTGCGAAGTAAGACTAGTATAGGCGTTCCTAGCTCATGCCCTCGTGTTCATTGCACAAAACAATATTCTCTGACAGGTTTACAAAATGCACTTGCTCTCACAAACTTTCACCGACTTCAGAGCCAAGGAGATTTTCAGTTTGCACTGCCATTAAAACAACAACAACAACAACAACAACAACAAAACACACACACACACACAAAAGACAAAACAAAACAAAAAACAAAACAAAAAAACAAAACAAAACAACACACACACACACACACACACACACACACACACACACACACACACACGCACGCACGCACGCACGCACGCACACACGACGCACGCACGCACGCACGCACACACACACACACACACACACACACACACACACACACACACACACACGCGCGCGCGCGCGCGCGCGCACACACAACAACAACAATAACAAGAACAACAACAAACAAACAAACAAAAAACAAACAAACAAACAAACACATAAAACAAAAACCAAAAACCCCAAAACAAAAACAAAACAAACAACAAACAACAACGACAACAAAAACCACAACAACAACAACAAAACCAACCAACCAACCAACAAACAACAACAAAAACAACACAGAGATCGTAACACCACCGCCACCACCATCACCAAAACAACCAAACCCCAAAAGTCCAACAAATTTCACAGTAATGGATGTCCTTCGTCCGGTAAAAACATCACTTCTTCCTGCAGGTCTGCTGGGAACCCCAACCCAGAACCCAAATTCACTTAGCGTCAATCATTGCTTGCAAAGCTTCTTAGGCAGCCCTAGTTCGGGAAACCCATGAATGATCGGGGAAGTCACATCCTGGGTTAGGGATCCACGCGCACAAACTTTTTGGTGGCTACATCTTTTGCGTGGTGACTAAGCACAGGAAAACGTCAGGCTAATGTAAGAAAAATGGCAGCGTACCTAAGCTGTACGATGATGTTTACTAGCTGAGCTTGACTGAGGTTAGAATGGGATCCCCTATGGCGCACGGCGAACCTCACCTCGCTGTGTTAGCGTTGGACATTTTCCACTGAGACACGCACCCACTGTAGCTTGTAGGGTTAAAGTGTATATTTTCATGGAGCGTCATTCCAATTGTGTTCTATCGTCATATAAATATTGGCCCAGCCACCACAGAGATATTTTTCCTATCGTTGGATCCATGACCCTCAATTACAGGAGAGGGACAACATGACTAAGGCAGCCCTAACCCGCTGTCTGCGAGAACACAACAGACAACGCGCTTTGGTGAATCACAAGACCGAACAATGAAGAGAGCCTGAAAGCGAAATTGCCAGCCACAAAATAATGTCAATGCATATGTATGAGTTTAGTTCCTAGGGAATGGAAACACTAACAGTGACGGACGAGAGTAACTGTCTCTCGGTGAAGACTTATTATCTCTGTCGGTGAGGACACTCACTGACTACAAGTACTGCGAGTAAGAGGTGTCTAAACAGCCTCTCATCTCAGTGCTCGTAGCACGCAGTTTCTTTGGGTGCCAGTCAAATATCCGTTTCAAGATAATGTTATGGAGATCTACAACTCTGCGCAAAAGCTATACAGCAGTTACTCATGTAATCGTGTAAATGTGTTGATACGCCCCACTTGCTACACCGCTACACTTCACTTGGTGAGGTGTAGCAAGTGGGATGTAGCAAGTGGGATGTAGTAAGTGAGGTGTAGCAGTGTAGTAAGTGAGGTGCAGCAGTGTAGCAAGTGGAGTGTGGCAAGTGGGGTGTAGCAGTGTAGCAAGTGGGATGTAGTAAGTGGGATGTAGCAGTGTAGCAAGCGGGATGTAGTAAGTGGGATGTAGTAAGTGAGGTGTAGCAGTGTAGCAAGTGGGATGTAGTAAGTGAGGTGTAGCAGTGTAGCAAGCGGGATGTAGTAAGTGAGGTGTAGCAGTGTAGCAAGCGGGATGTAGTAAGTGGGATGTAGCAGTGTAGCAAGCGGGATGTAGTAAGTGGGATGTAGTAAGTGAGGTGTAGCAGTGTAGCAAGCGGGATGTAGTAAGTGAGGTGTAGCAGTGTAGCAAGTGGGATGTAGTAAGTGAGGTGTAGCAGTGTAGCAAGCGGGATGTAGTAAGTAGGATGTAGTAAGTGAGGTGTAGCAGTGTAGCAAGTGGGATGTAGTAAGTGGGATGTAGTAAGTGAGGTGTAGCAGTGTAGCAAGTGGGATGTAGTAAGTGAGGTGTAGCAGTGTAGCAAGCGGGATGTAGTAAGTAGGATGTAGTAAGTGAGGTGTAGCAGTGTAGCAAGTGGGATGTAGTAAGTGAGGTGTAGCAGTGTAGCAAGCGGGATGTAGTAAGTGAGGTGTAGCAGTGTAGCAAGTGGGATGTAGTAAGTGAGGTGTAGCAGTGTAGCAAGCGGGATGTAGTAAGTAGGATGTAGTAAGTGAGGTGTAGCAGTGTAGCAAGTGGGATGTAGTAAGTGAGGTGTAGCAGTGTAGCAAGCGGGATGTAGTAAGTGAGGTGTAGCAGTGTAGCAAGTGGGATGTAGTAAGTGAGGTGTACCAGTGTAGCAAGTGGGATGTAGTAAGTGGGATGTAGCAGTGTAGCAAGCGGGATGTAGTAAGTGGGATGTAGTAAGTGAGGTGTAGCAGTGTAGCAAGTGGGATGTAGTAAGTGAGGTGTAGCAGTGTAGCAAGCGGGATGTAGTAAGTGAGGTGTAGCAGTGTAGCAAGTGGGATGTAGTAAGTGAGGTGTACCAGTGTAGCAAGTGGGATGTAGTAAGTGGGATGTAGCAGTGTAGCAAGTGGGATGTAGTAAGTGAGGTGTACCAGTGTAGCAAGTGGGATGTAGTAAGTGGGATGTAGCAGTGTAGCAAGCGGGATGTAGTAAGTGGGATGTAGTAAGTGAGGTGTAGCAGTGTAGCAAGTGGGATGTAGTAAGTGAGGTGTAGCAGTGTAGCAAGCGGGATGTAGTAAGTGAGGTGTAGCAGTGTAGCAAGCGGGATGTAGTAAGTGGGATGTAGCAGTGTAGCAAGCGGGATGTAGTAAGTGGGATGTAGTAAGTGAGGTGTAGCAGTGTAGCAAGCGGGATGTAGTAAGTGAGGTGTAGCAGTGTAGCAAGTGGGATGTAGTAAGTGAGGTGTAGCAGTGTAGCAAGCGGGATGTAGTAAGTAGGATGTAGTAAGTGAGGTGTAGCAGTGTAGCAAGTGGATGTAGTAAGTGGGATGTAGTAAGTGAGGTGTAGCAGTGTAGCAAGCGGGATGTAGTAAGTGGGATGTAGTAAGTGAGGTGTAGCAGTGTAGCAAGCGGGATGTAGTAAGTGAGGTGTAGCAGTGTAGCAAGTGGGATGTAGTAAGTGAGGTGTACCAGTGTAGCAAGTGGGATGTAGTAAGTGGGATGTAGCAGTGTAGCAAGTGGGATGTAGTAAGTGAGGTGTAGCAGTGTAGCAAGTGGGATGTAGTAAGTGAGGTGTAGCAGTGTAGCAAGCGGGATGTAGTAAGTAGGATGTAGTAAGTGAGGTGTAGCAGTGTAGCAAGTGGGATGTAGTAAGTGAGGTGTAGCAGTGTAGCAAGCGGGATGTAGTAAGTGAGGTGTAGCAGTGTAGCAAGTGGGATGTAGTAAGTGAGGTGTAGCAGTGTAGCAAGCGGGATGTAGTAAGTAGGATGTAGTAAGTGAGGTGTAGCAGTGTAGCAAGTGGGATGTAGTAAGTGAGGTGTAGCAGTGTAGTAAGTGAGGTGTAGCAGTGTAGCAAGTGGAGTGTGGCAAGTGGGGTGTAGCAGTGTAGCAAGTGGGGTGCCAGTGTAGCGGCGGCAAGTGAGGTGTAGCAGTGTAGCAAGTAAGGTGTAGCAGTGTAGCAAGGGAGGTGCAGCAGCGTAGCAAGTGGAGTTCAGCAAGAGGGGTGTAGCGGTGTAGCAAGTGGGGTGTACTAAGTGGGGGCAGTGTAGCAGTGCAGCAAGTGGAGTTAAGCAAGAGGGGTGTAGCGGTGTAGCAAGTGGGGTGTACTAAGTGGGGGCAGTGTAGCAGTGCAGCAAGTGGGGTGTACTAAGTGGGGGCAGTGTAGCAGTGTAGCAAGTGGGGTGTACTAAGTGGGGGCAGTGTAGCAGTGCAGCAAGTGGAGTTAAGCAAGAGGGGTGTAGCAATGTACTAGTAGCAAGTGGGGTGTAGCTGTGCAGCAAGTGGGGTGTAGCAAGTGGAGTAAGTTTGTTTGGAGCATTTGAGTCAGACGGTTCGTTCGTTGTCAGCAGGTTCAGTGGTCTGTTAGATATTTTGCAAGTTCGATGGTTTGTCGGGGATACTCCGGTATAGCACTAGGTAATTATTTGTAGGTATGTAAGTTAAATGTTGGTTTTTGTTGGTGGTGGTTTGTTCCTCAGTTTATAAATAGTAGGTTAGTCACCTGGTCAGTGCCTCCGCATGCCAGTGTCTCCGTCGTCTGTCGACATGTCCATCAGTTACCCAGCAGTCTGTCTTTTGTTTTGTGCTATTGGGCAGTTCGCCTCTTAAGGCGATGCGGTCACACTGAAAACAAGTTTTCCTAAACATGTTTTGTAAGCATGTTTTGAAAGGAAAAACGCCCGAAGTATGCTTTCCGAAACAATACATGACACACACGTTAAAACATGTTTTGCGAAACAACCTCGAAACATACATAGAGTGCTCTCCCTTAACTCCTTGAACAAGGTTTCATTGGTTGAAGCACAAAACATGTTTTCAGATTTTAACTGAAACTGAAAACACCATCGAAACATGTTTTGAAATTATTGTTTTGAAGTAGGTCACACGACAAAGCACGTTGTTTCGCAGCGAAACAGGGTGGGTGGGTGGGTGTTTGGGGGTTTAACGTCCTTTTCCACCACATACGGGTGATATCAAAGACGGGGCAACGATGAAAAAGCCAGCACAAATATTTGGCCCCAGCGGGGATACACTGGAAACTCACGACTCGAGCATTAGAAGTCCAACGCCGGCTCTACCATTCGGCCACCCCGGCTCCCATCTGACAACAATGTTTCCAAGTGTTTTTGCCCTCTCGTGTGACATGGCCTTTAGTCTGCATGTTGTCTCTTCCTTCCCCAAGAGACAAAGCATTCCATGACAGGAACACCAGCGCCCCCACGGCAGTAATATGAGTAAAGCATGTAATTATGTTTACTGATAAGATTACGTCACCAGTAGCTCAGACAGCAAAAATCAATATTGCAAAAATCGTGCGGTGTAATCTGATTTCAAGGGGCTTCCTTCTGATCATAGCCGTAGATGCTTAGGTGAAATCTTTTGAGAGAGAGAGAGAGAGAGAGAGAAAGTGTGTGTGTGTGTGTGGGTGGGTGGGGGGGGGGGCAGATTAGCAGGGGAGGCAACTTGTCTTAGGTAGTTTCAGACCGCCATGGCGCTCAGCACGAGTTACTTCCCTCATCATTGCAGCGGACGTTGCACCGATGTCCCTTTCACTCCTGAGGTCTCCTATTTATCGCCCATTGTTAGACAGATGAAACATGCTTTGATAGGTTTGTCAGGCATACAAAAACGCTGTGGAAAGCTTGATATAGAATGCGTTTAATCCATGCATCAGAATCAGTCACGTGATCGGGACACAATAATTGTATCATCTAAATCCATTGTGGTGGCTGGCTGGCGTGTACATTGGTCTATTTATATTGACGCTTACCGTGTACTGAGGAAGTTTTGGTCCTGCAACCAATTTTCAAACTTGCCGTTTTGAAAACAACAACAACAACAACAAACAAACAAACAAACAAAAAACCGTTCGAACATACTTAAAACCGGAACATGAAACTTCGCGCGCGCGCACACACACACACACACGCGCGCACACACACACACACACACACACACACACACACACACAGACTTACCGCATGCATGATCCAGTATGTATACTATATGTATAACTAAACTATAAACCTATAATTATATGTAAACGTATGGTATCTACTTTTATCGTTATATGTTATTCAGTTGTTGGCCAATAGATATTTCCAGAGGCTGTTTGTAAACAAGGAGGCTGACCGACTGTGCCTAACACAAATAGGAAGCGAATTCCACAATGAAGTTCCGGAAAAAGAGAAACTACTTTTACACACGTCAGTACGGGAACGGGGAATTTTATAAGTCAGAGAGAGAGAGA
Source organism: Batillaria attramentaria (assembly GCA_018292915.2). Lineage (NCBI taxonomy): Eukaryota > Metazoa > Mollusca > Gastropoda > Batillariidae > Batillaria > Batillaria attramentaria. Next base: position 235,066 of record JACVVK020000595.1, read on the forward strand.
GAGAGAGAGAGAGATGATCATGATGAAACGTTTTTGTGTTTGGTTGTTTTTTGGTTTTTTTTTTTTAATTCAGGATAGAGCATTTAGGCATTGCTGCCTCAGTGTCTTACAAGCTGTCCTGCTATTCTACATTAAAGGGCACTGGGAAAAAGACAGCATCAAAATCAAAACAAGAGGGGGAAAGGGGAAAAAAGACCAACAAAAGCATTAACTATCTAAAGGAAATGAAGGAGAGAAAAGTACACATGATAAACAAATCAAAACATACGTGGCATGTGCCGATGATATTGGCTGTATGCCAAGTAAGAACTTCAAAGTCGTCACTAACATTCAAAAACATGTATGTAACACATTTCTATCTATATGGTCAGATGAGCGTGTCGTGTAGAATTTGTTTCAAGTTAATGAATTTGGAAACGTTTTGGATACTCAGTGGTAAAGAGTTCCATATGGATGCCCCTGAGAAAGACAGGCTAGACTTATAGATATCAACCCTTTGACGAGGCACTGGGAGCGGACTGTTCCTTGTGTTGTGTTGTTTATCATGTTTGAAATTAAACAGTTGATGAAGATATGTTGGGGCTTTGCAGTAAACAATTTTGTGCACCAGTAAGCATTTGTTAAATTCCAGATGCTGTTTTAGAGGAAGAAGTTTGAGGATTTTAAACTTTTGGTCGGTACTAGAATTACCCGAGTGTAAGAGTTTGACAGCCGCGCGCCGGTGAATGGAGTTTATCTTTTTGAACTGATTTTTGCTGAGAGAGAGAGAGAGAGAGAGGGAGAGAGAAAGAGAGAGAGAGGGAGAGAGAGAGGGAGAGAGAGAGAGAGAGAGAGAGGGAGAGAGAAAGAGAGGGAGAGAGAGAGAGGGAGAGAGATGATGATGATGATGAAACTTTATTTATCAACGGTAAAAGTTTTGACAGAAATTCGCCAGTTTGCAAACTTGCCGTTGCTAATACTACAGAGACTATCTACTAAGGGAAAAAAGGGAGCAAAATATAAAAGGTATTATGCACTAAACTACAAGAAACAAAACCATAGAGAAAAACGTCCATCAGGTCAAAACGCATTCACACACACGTACGACCTTTGTAAACACAAATCACTGATATAATACTGAATTGATGTAAAATAGAAAATCAAAATAACAAGTTGCCGCGTAACGTACGTTACGTGCGATCCATCAGATACTGTTTGAGTGCACGCTTAAACGTAGAGGTAGATATATTTAGTTTCAGGTGTGAAGGGAGAGAATTCCATTGTAATGCTCCAGCGAAGGAAAGGCTTGTTTTGAATAAGTCAATACGGGGTAATGGTAAGCGCAGGATGCCATTCCTCGAGGTCCTCTCATGCTGCTGATTTAAATTAAAAAGAGTTTCCAGATATGGTGGCATTGTCTCGTTGAAGATTTTATGTATGAATACACACTTATTGTAAGTAAGCTGGTGTTCAAGGCTAAGAAGATTAAGTTTTTTAAATTTTTCGCTAGTTGGGAGAGGTTCTGGAAGAACCATTTTAACAGCTCTCTTGTAAAGCGAATTGAGTCTGGCCATGTGGACATCGCTGCACCCGTCCCAAACAGTGGAGGCATAAGTAACATGTGAGGTTATATGTGCGTTAAAAAACAGCTTTCGGCTATGGATATCAGTTATGTGCCTTAGCTGAGAAAGTAAATATACATTTTTCGAAAGAGTTTTACACAGTGCATTTATTTGGGCCTCCCATTTCAGCTGATCGTCAACAATGACACCTAAAAATCGATGGTTTTTAACTTGCTGAACCGGCTGGCCGTTCAGACAAAGGTTTAATGGGGACAGATGGCGCTGATGTTTTTGCCGCGTTGTAACTAGCATACTTTGTGTTTTATTGGGATGTAAGACCATGTGGTTGTCATGACACCATGTTACTACTTCATTTATGCTATCTTGCAAACACATGTTAATTTCTGATACGTGTTTGCCGGTAGCATGCAAACTAGTATCATCAGCAAACATATCGCAGTTTACATTTGTGTTAGTGACATGCAGGGGTAGGTCGTTAATAAACAGGATAAACAGCAATGGGCCTAAGATGGACCCCTGCGGTACCCCATAACGAACATGCCCATCGGCGGAGTATTTACCGTTGATATAGACACTCTGCTTTCTATCATCTAGATATGAGCGGAAGAACGACAGTGCACTTATGTCTATTTGATAGACTTCAAGCTTTTTAAAAAGAATACCGTGATCCACCAAGTCAAAGGCCTTACGTAGATCTAGGAAAACAGTGCCAGACATTAGATTGTTATTTACTGCAGATAGCCATTTGTCAATTATACCTGTCAACGCAGTATGATATGAATGGTTTGGTCTGAACCCAGACTGGCTAATACTGAGGAAGTTATTTTGTTCAAGAAATTCAAGCAAATGAGTGTGAACATGCCTCTCCAATGG
>JACVVK020000595.1:242500-297500 GCA_018292915.2 Batillaria attramentaria
CTAAGATCAGATAGGAAATCACTTTCATTAAAATGTTTAAAAGATCTGTACGAGATGTATGTGTGTCCTCCTTTCTTCACTTTCGGGAGTTTTGTTTTCCATGTACAGCTGATAGGGAAATGATCACTAACACTAAGATTATCAACGGTGACGTCACTGACGGCTTGGGGGTTGTTGGTGTAGATGTGGTCTATAATGGTGGACGTTAGTGGGGTGACTAGTGGGAGAAGTGACTAGCTGTTTCAGTCCTAACATGGTGGTGGTGGAGTCCCATGCGTTGTGTGGTTTTAACATGTCAATATTGAAATCTCCCATTAGGAGAACATCAGACTTACACGTACTGGCTTTATCGCACATGCTTAGGAAATGATCGTACCATTCTAAGGTCTCTGCGGGGTTACGATATAGAAAACCCAGAAGTAATGCTCGTTTCTGTGGTGTTTTCAGCTCAAGCCACATACACTCAACCTCCTTTGTTTCTAAATCATGGCGTCTGCGCGTTATGTCCCGTATAGAATCATGGATGTATACGGCTAGACCTGTTTCTCCAGGTGATGCAGGGTCTCGTCTGATGATGGAGAAATTGGGGACAGTAACGGATTCATCGGGAATGTTTGAATTTAGGCGTGTTTCCGAGAGACCAACAAGATGAAAGTGATCAGGCCTATTCAAGTAGAGACTAACATCAGGTAGCTTGTTAAAAAGATGAAATACATTGAGGTGTCCAATGCGTATTTTTTGGCGTTTCATACTGGTACAACTCTAAACGATTCAAGAGAAAATGTATGTGTTGAGTGACAAATAGAATGGACAAAACGAAGGCAAAATTCAGGATAAGAAGACAAGATAAAAAAAAAACCAAGATGAAGGTGCTAGCCTACTTATGACAAACGCTAAGTCACTACGAATAGAATGGTCAAACAAAAGACAAAATTCAAGATAAAAAGACAAAATGAAAGTACTCGTCTACTTATGACAAACGTTTAAATCACTACACTACAGTCGTTTGTAGACTAGACGTAAGATAAAGAAGAGTAGAACCACAAGGAGGGCAGACACTTACGAATAAGGTGTCACAGTCTGTTTACTCAGCCAGAAGTGATCTGCACATCAGATGTTGAAACTGAAAGCACACTTACGGTTTCCGGCGTATCCGTCACAGGGAGACGCCTCTGTCCGGATCGGTAGGTAACACAACAGCCTTAAAGTCACTATGTGCAGGTGTCCTGGTAAATGGCTGACACAATACGTAATTTGTGAGAAAGTTCGCTCTATGTCCTCTATGCACACATCCAGTTTACACACGTGTCCAGAATCACTCCAGTCCGGCGTGAGTAGTAAGTCACACAAGAAATACTGAGTATACTGAGAATGCTGAGATTCAGCGCGCGATGTGTGGTTCGCTTTAAGACCGAGGCAAGATACACTGTCTTTACAAAAGCCAAATAATCAGTTTCTCAAAGTAAGGATGAGAACTAAGAGGAGTTGTCTATGCAGGTATTGTATGAGTTTCCACACACAACTACAGCAAAACAAATTTGACGACTTTGACAGGTTTGACCAGTTCCATCTGTCACTGAACAAGTCGTTACTTCCACGAGAACAGAACAACAGTGCGTTTGATGCACAACACTCGAGGGTAAATACAGGCAACGTCCACTGAAATGTACGGAACAAGTAAAGAGACGATAACGAATATGACTCGACTACACACTCGACTACACACAATTTCACCACAATGACACTTGAAAATCGTCATCACTGAAAGAATGGTTGCATCAACTGCGCAATCATTCTCAAAGCCTGCAAGGGATCTGAGGTGTTGGGGGGTCCTTGCTGTTCCCATCCTCTGCTTGGACCTGCAGCTGCAGGGGGGATTATGGGGGCGTGAAGAGGGCGTTGCGGTTGAAGGCGTGGGTAATCCGTGTCCGAGATCAGGGGCGGCCCGGCGTGACCGCGATCAGGACACGGAGGTGAGCGATCTGACTGCTGCAGTAAGTGTATATGCTGCGAGGGCTGTGGCCGCTGTTGCAAAGCTGCCTGTTGAGAGAGAGGAGGACGCTGCAGGACGTTCTGATGAGTGGCAGGATTATGTCTGCCGTACGTAGAGGGCGCAGCAGGCCCGTGGTGGTCGTGGTAAGGCTGGCTGCCCTGCCTCTGGTTTTGCTGTGAGGACCCTGGACGGCGATACTGTCTGGGGCCGTCGCCCTGACCCTGGTGTGGACTGAGTCTGTCCTCATTCGAGGACGCTCGGGGTCGGCCAGCGTTGCGAATGTTCCACTCCAGCGAACGCACACCCCTGTCACTCGGGTGAAGTTTGTCGTAGTAGAGGATCTGTTTGGGGGCGCCACTGGAAGCAAGAAACGTTGGGACATTGTCGATGTAGATGGTTTGTTCCTGTTTACAAGCTGACTTCAGAGACTGGTTCGACGTAAATGCTGGTTTGCTGAGGGGATGCAATCCACCAGGAGGAACAATGGAGGACATGATAAGTATGGCCCGGGGAAACACTGTTCTGAGCAAGTCCAGTAGCTTGAGCCATGTTTGCTTTGTAACTGGCCCATTTCGGCAACTGTTTATACCGACGTGCACCGTTACACGCGCAATGTTCGGTGTCGGAGGTAGCGTACTGAGCCATTTCAGTAGATGTTCGATACTGAGTCCAGATACAGACATGTTTTGCACAACAGCACCGCCAACAGACACCCGTTTCTCGTCCACATACTGTGTGACCGAGTCGCCGATGAGGAGTGATGTAGCTTCGCTGCGTATTTTCATGCGCATGAGGCGCTCCAGTGGTGTTGGTCGTTGTTTGTGGTTGGCGTTTTCAGTGATTTTGTTCTGTCGCTTATCTACCTCCGACTTCTTCTTCTCGGCATCCGAAGCAAGGTTTTCTTCGCCGTTCAGCCTAGTGAGGGCGTCATATCTGTTTCTAATTGGCACTTTGACAAATGTTTCGTCGTCAGCTTCCTGAACAGAGGACGGCGTCGGGGAGGATGGGCGGGAGAAGGGCTCCATTCCAGTTATTTCATGGGTGGATGGAGTTGGTGATGGGGATGACGAAGGGTTGTCGTTGTCACGAGAGGTGGGAGGGGAACTACTCTCGTCTCTCTTCTTGTCTGTCGTCGTACGCTCTGACACCACAAGATTGTCGATCTGTTTTTGCAGGTCCCTTAATTTGTCACCGTGACCGTTTTTACAAGAGGTGAGTTGACTGACTTTGTCTGCGAGTGTGTTGTGGTCTTTGGTCAGGGCGGCTGTTGTGGTTTGTAGCGTATCTCGCAGGTCGATTTCAGCTGCTTTCACTACGTTCTTTGTTTTGACTTCACAGTCTAGGACTAGTGATGTCACCCTCTGTTGTTCCTGCCGCAGTTTGGCACACTCGTTCTTCACACTGGACAGCTCAGTGCGAACTTTGTTTAGTTCAGTCTGGAGGGTGTTGATTACGTTCACTGAGTCTGCTAGTTGCTGCTGCATGGTCAGGATCAGTTGGGGCGTCCCTTCGGTGACCGGAAGAGGAGTCGATGACTGTTGGTTAGCATTTCCTTCGGCGTTGTGCGAAGCGCTGTTTGCTGTTGCGTTGTCCTCTGTGGCATGGTGTTTGTCGTCAGTATTAGGAAGGACAGGGTGGGGGGTGTCCTGATCAGGTGAGAGGTCGCTGATGTAGGGCCCGTCGCTGTTGGTGTCCTCGGGCTGTTTGGTCGCGGAAAGAGGATCATCTCCTCTTGTGGACGGGATGGCTGGGTGCTGATCAGGTGGAGGGAACAGCTGGGGATCAGGCAAGGGGTCGGTGTCACTGTCCCGCGGGCGACGTTCTGGTTCGCTGCTTCCTCTATCCCTCTGGTTTTCGCTGTAGGTCTCAGACTCAGAGCTGTCCTCACTTGTGTCGGAGATTGTGAGTTGGCCGATGAGATTTAGCTTGTCTGAGTTGGGAGGGGGGACGGGTGGCGGAGCCGGCAGGTTAGAGTTGAGCTCTGTGTTGGTCGATGGAAGTGATAGCATTTCCACTGCTTGCATCTCCTCGATCGTTTCTTTCAGCTCTTCGAACTCTTCGTCAATCCACTTCTGGGAGCCATGTCCTTGAGCTCTAATGAGATGAGTGGTGTAAAATATTGTGATGGTTATCAGCTTACTGGTTTTGTGCCATATTTGCACTATTGTATGATGCAGTTCGGGAGGGTGGGGTGGCGATACTGGGGCTTGGACTTGTTGGTGGTGTTTGTCGTTGTCTCGCCAGGTAGCCGTAATACCACAGGGCAGGCACTTTTCAATGTATCTGTCGTACAGTACTTTTCTCCAGTTATTAACTCTGTTGTGCTGAGTGTGAAAGTGTTTTTGAATGGGGCATCGTGTTCCAACAATTTCCTCCAGTGTGGCGCCACATCTGGCTGTGGTGGACCGCGTCACAGGCATGTTGGTGTAGTCGGTGTCATCTCCATGGCACGTTACACAATGCAGGCCATCGTGTAGGCCTTCGTGTTTGCTGATCGGATTAATCAGCCGTCAGGCGGTCAAGCGTGACGAGGCACTAGGTCTGTGGAAGGCATCAGAGACGGGTTGTGGGCTAACACAAGGCAATGTAAACACAGCTGCACTGGCCCTCCAGGAAGCGAGCCGGCGGGCGTAGTCCTTCTGGCGCCAGTTACGTCATTGGTACTGTCCAACCGCCCGATGGCGTGGGTAGCAAAGAGTCAGTGTGAAAATGATCACGTGTTGTGAAAATATTAAAACACAGAATACTCACGAACCTCCATGAATATCAGTTCCACATCACACTATTCACACAGCACGTTCCATTACGAGTCCGCCAGTATAAAAATGTCCAAGCTAAGCACAGTCTTTCTACACGAAATACGATGAAGTTGGAGAGAGATTTGACTAGCGTCCGACTCTCAGGGAGGCCAGAGAGAGAGAGAGAGAGAGAGAGAGAGAGAGAGGGAGAGAGAGAGAGGGAGAGAGGGAGAGAGAGAGAGAGGGAGAGAGAGAGAGGGAGAGAGGGAGAGAGAGAGAGAGAGAGAGAGAGAGAGAGGGAGAGAGAGAGAGAGAGGGAGAGAGAGAGAGGGAGAGAGAGAGAGGGAGGGAGAGAGAGAGAGGGAGAGAGAGGGAGAGAGAGAGAGGGAGAAAGGGAGAGAGAGGGAGAGAGAGAGAGGGAGAGAGAGAGAGGGAGAGAGAGAGAGAGAGAGTATAGCCAGTTCTCTTTACACCAAACTACCACTACACGCGGACTGAACCGCTGAAGTACGAGCGCATAAGCTTATCTATGTCGACTTTCGCCAGCCTTTCAGCATGCAACGCCAATACAGGAGAAAAGTTTATTGTCCTAATCAGTTCTCTCTATGTTTACACATGTCGCACCTCGTTTGACCTTTGAATCCCTCATGAATAATGCAGAACGAAATGTATATCCACATAACCTACACTTGTCCTGTTCACAGACACGTAACTTACAACAACCCATATAATGCTTCTCAGACCTTAGAAGTTTAGTTCTGAGAGACATGTATAGGAAACAAAGGCATTTTCGGTAATATGCAACTTGCAAGGCTACGGCGCGTCTGACTTCAGCTCCTCCTTAAATAACGCTTTGCTGTACAAATGACCGAGTTTACTCCTTCGTGTAAGCTACTTGAAAACGTCATCGGCTGGTTTTGGTTTAGCAGAAGGTCTGAGTAAGTCAGTACTTGAAACTGTACTTTTCTGGGAAATGCACAATCCCGACTTTCGAAATTTAACATTACAACTTAAAAGTCTGTCTCCTACATAGGTATTTGGTTTGGCTCAAAAATACTTGTTTCCCCCATTGTCTGGGGCAAAAATACTCGTTTCCCATTGTTTGAGGCCTTTTTCAAAATGCTTCAGGGTCATTTTGAAGCAAATGGAGGGCTTAAGAGTTTGTGTTATTTGGAATTCAACAGCGACCTGGTTCCTAGGGCAGCAAAGGATGTAACCAGCTGCAAGAACCAGCTTCCTGTCTCTGTGTGTGTTTGTGTCTGTTGGGTGCTCAAACTGATACAGTATCACAAACTTTTCTGTCAGCGTTTTATTTCAGTTATCACTTAGCGCTGTGAATTAGGTCATTAATTTTCCTTGCAGGCCTGAAGGACGGCAGCAAACCAGAAAACGAAAAGAAAAGAAAGAAAAGAAAACAAACCAAAACAAAACAACAGTCCACGATTGTGGACATACAGTGTGGGCTGTGCGACATTGACCTACAACAGCGATGTTTCTACGTCCGTATCCAAAGGACACACTGAAGTGAATGCAGGTTCAGACCCTAAATTTACTGACGTCCCTGATGCTTGGTTCCCCCCCACACACACACACCTCTCTAGGGTTCTGCCCAACCTTACAGTGTCTAGGATTAGGGTTAGGGGTGGGGTAGGTCAGGCTAGGTTTAGATTTATCTGACACATGTAACAAAACACACATACATACGTACACACATGTATGCATACATACAGGGGCATGCATACGTGTACAGTTGTTGTAAGTACAAACGTACATTCGACCGCTCGCGCAAAGTGTAAACAACATGGTATCGCATGAAGAGCTGTACTAATCATCACGATAGAGTATTTCGAGCGTACAGGCACACTCACGAGCGAAACAATTCCAAAACACAAGCTGTCTTATCAAAACAATAAAAAGGCTGCCAGCGCGTCCTTGGGGCGTGTTATAAGCTGACACAGGAAAGATGTTCAAGCATTCGTGTGCTGTATGGTGTGTTTTACACTCTCACACCCGACTGTGACATGAGACGTTCAAGTATCTACGATAAACGTTTGTGCTGTTTATCTATTATCAATAGCGTGTGCACACTTCAGTCTGTGCGTACAGCGATAACCTGGCACGCTGTCAGTAAGAAACACAGACACCGTTTTCATTACTCGCTAGTTTGTGTGTCATTCGTTAAACCGGGGCTAATTCCATCTTTAAGCCAAGTGATGTTTTGCTCGCCAGTGCGCCTCTACGCTAGAAATATCCTATCTTGATCTCTGATGATTAGTACAGCTCTTAATGTGAAACACTGTTGTTTACACTTTGCGCGAGCCGGCGGTCGAACAATCCAATTCTAGGATTCAACTGTTGTTACACTACTGGAACGCCGCTTAGTGTGGTCGCATCGAGTACGCTTTTGTTGGCTCAGTGCAGGTATGAAAACTGACTATCTGACGTCAACTGCCTCCGTCTACCGTTGTAAAATAGTTTTAGTGTCAGCATTACGAGGGGGTTTATGAGTTTAACGTCCTTTTCCATCACATACGGGTGATATCAAAGACGGGGCAACGATGAAAAAGCCAGCACAAATAATTATTTGGCCCCAGCCGGGATACGAACTCACGACCCGAGCATTAGAAGTCCAACGCTCTACCATTCGGCCACCCCGGCTCCCCTGCCGGCATTACAGACGTTGTCACTGTCCAGGGCCCGCATGTAAAACTCGAGGTTAATTTAACCCACGGCTACGGGTCTAACCCAGACTAGGACAAAAGAAACCCCAAAACAAAATTAAATAAAAATGGAAGCGAAGAAAGAAAGACAAAAATCCTTCTATAACGGCATGGGCACCTTGCTGGAATGGACCCGCTTCCTGATTTAAAACAAAAATCAACAGAAAAGTTAACCCTAGAGCTAGTTTAGTTCGAGGTTAGACTCTAACCCGGGGGTAAACACCCTACCCCCGACTTTCACATGCGGGCCCTGGTGTCTAAGTGGTGTGATAAGTGACAGATACCACCAAAAACAGCTCAGAATGACCCGTGAGCCTAAAAATGGTAGCGTTAGACCCTTTAAGGCTAAGCGACCTTGTGTGTGATCCTCTAAGCACTGACTCTCTCAAGCAGTAAACTGCTGTGCTGTGTGATGACAGATTAAAAAAAAAAAAGAAGAAGCTTAGAACGACCCACATAAGCGTAAGCGACCTTGTGTGTGATCCGCTAAGCATTGACTCTCTCATGCAGTGACCTTCTGTGCTGTGTGTTGACAGATAACAAAAAAAAAAAAAAAAAACAGCTCAGAACGAGCCGCGAGCATAAAATTAACCCATTTAAGCGTAAGCGACGTTGTGTGTTATCCGCTAAGCATTGACTCTCTCATGCAGTGAACCTCTGCGCTGTGCAAGTGAACATTAGATTGCATTCAGCTCCTTGAACAAAACCCTGGAACTGCAGTAGAACTCTATCACATTTCCGTTCTCGATATCATTGTCAGGCCAGAGAAACCCAAAGCTTCGGGCAAACCTGCAGCTACGACAGAGGACAGAATGAGGCACGCGCGCTGTGTTACGGCCTGCCAAAGTATTCGGCGTCTCCCACACAAGGCCAAGAAAACTTTCCACTGCTCCGTGCAATAGCTGGCTTGCGGATGATTCAGTAAGTTCGTAGAGTGGTCGGGTATGCTGGAATAGCAGCAGTGCGGCTGACTGAGAGACGGCGACGAGTGGCAGGTTGTGTTACACAACCTGTAACCATCTTTACAGGTAAGGAGCGGCGGACACTATGTACTATCAAGAACCACTCACGTATAAGTTATGCCTGTTATAAGTTATTTCACGCTTGGTAGTACAGTATGTATGCACGCACACGCATAACACGTCGGGCGTCGCGAGGATGGGTGGGTAGGTGTTTGGGGGGGGGGGGGGTTAACGTTCTTTTCCACAACTTTCAAACAGCTCTTTTTCAAATATCTTATGTCACACACGAGGTTTAATCGTCCCACAGTGTATTTTCGCCCATTCCTACATGTATTGACATAACTGGTATGTTACTCACGCTTTTTAAATGTTCTTTATTAGTGTGTAGCTTCTTTTAACTATGGATTCATTGCTATTTCGGTTTTGTTCATGTTGCTGTACATGGGACTCTGTGTGTGTGTGTGTGTGTGTGTGTGTGTGTGTGTGTGTGTGTGTGTGTGTGTGTGTGTGTGTGTGTGTGTGTGTGTGTGTGTGTGTGTTATTTAGATAGACATTACTAGAATAGATACTACTAGAATTAGCAACGGCAGGTATGAAAATTGGCTGTTTTACGCTAATTACCTCTACCGTTGAAAAATCAAGTTTTCTTGATTCTTTCCACTCCACACAGGTGGTATTAATGATGGGTGTGACGAGAAAAACTACAAACATTTGGCGACGCAAATTAGAGTAAAAAAATAAAAGGAGATGTGGTTGGAGGGGGGGGGGGATCCAAACTGTGAAAGCCATGCAAAACCCTGTTATCTATGCCTGTGACATGGCTCTAGCTGAATGCCAAGTTTGTTCATGTATGTTCAGGTATGTTCAGCACATGGATGACCTGTTTGTCAATGTTTCTGTATAGTGAGTGAGTGTATATATACCAAAACAGAATTTTTTTAAAGGAAAAAAAGAAAAGAAAAAAGCTTCAGCACTAATCCCAAAGTTTCCTAAAGTGCTGTTGAACATTGCCTTGATTGTGAAAGTTACGAAGTCAGAGTCTTTATGTCCTGTTGTTGCTGCTGCTGATTGAACTCCCCGGATGTTGGCCTGATCACAGTGACAAAAACTTGGTTATCGATGTGAAATGCCAACTTGCATAGCGAATCTACTTTTCTGCAATGTTTCCCCTTGTGAATGTGTTAGGTATGCATAGTTTTATTTTATTTTATTCTCTTTCCTGCCTGTCTGCTCTTGTTTTGTTTTTTTTTGTTTTTTGTTGTTGTTGTTGTTGTTGTTTTTGTTGTTGTTGTAGTTTTTTTTGTTTTTTGTTGTTGTTTTTTTTTTTTTTGTGTTGTTTTTTTTTTTTTTGGGGGGGGGGGGGGAGGTTGATTTTGTTCTGTTGCTGTCTTTGATTTTCGGTATGTGTTTTGTAGACATGTCTTTTGCTGTTGTCGTTGTTGTTGTTCTTTTTGGTGTTTGTTTGTCTTTGTTTGTTTGTTTTGTTGTTTGTCTGTTTGTTTGTTTGTTTTGGGGGAGTAGCAAGTCTGTTACCTATATGTATGTTTTGCGAATGTTTTGTGCCCTCGTTTGTATATCAATGAATATAGGGTATGAATACACATGAGCCGTGAGTGAGACAGTTGCCATAGAGGACAGTCTTTCACCCCTTTGGTCTCTTGCCCAGTCGTGGAGATCACCCTTTCGTGGTGGAAAAGGACGTTAAACTCCTAAACACCCACCCACCCACCCAAAGCGAAGCGAGTGACTGTTATAAATGATTCTGAAAGCTAAACACCCGACCACTTCCGTCACAATGCAACGTCGTTCTGGGTTTTGTTTCAGATACACAAACACCAAATACGAACAAGCAGGTCAGTGCCAAGGTAGACCACTCGTGTGATCATCCGGTATGGCGGACAACTCGTCAGGGACGGGTCAAGGGTCAGCGTTTTCCAAGGCCGGTGTGGGGACAGTTGACCTCGTGGTGATCGTCATCTACCTCGCTCTCTGTATGTTGACAGGACTGTGGGTCAGTATGTCTGTGTTCAGGCACTTGATCGCTACCTCTGTTTTGTTTTTCTTTCTTTCTTTCTTTCTTTCTTTCTTTCTTTCTTCCTTGCTTCCTTCCTTCCTTCCTTTCTTTCTTTCGTTCTTCTTGTTTTTAACCTATAATTTATACGGTCTGGTCCCTTTAGCCAAGGGGAGCCGGGATGTCCGGGTGGTAGAGCGTTGGACTTCTAATGCTGGGGTCGTGAGTTCGTATCCCGGCTGGGGCCAAATATTTGTGCTGGCTTTTTCATCGTGTCCCCGTCTTTGATATCACCCGTATGTGGTGGAAAAGGACGTTAAACCCCCAAACACTCACCCTTAAGGCAAAACACAGTAAGTCCATGACTTCATTTTAGGGGAGGGTGGGTGGGGGTTTAACGTCCTTTTCCACTACATACGGGTGATATCAAAGACGGGGCAAGGATAAAAAAAAGCCAACACAAATATTTGGCTCCAGCCGGGATACGAACTCACGACCCGAGCATTAGAAGCCCAACGCTCTACCATTCGGCCACCCCGGCTCCATATTAGGGGAAAAGTGGCGCCTTCAACATGAAAGAGACTGAGGTAATGGTCTTTTTTCGCAAATGACGTCAGTGAACTTCGCGCTTTGTTCCCGTGTTTCCAGCCATATCCAGCCATTTCCTTTCTGTAGTGTCTGGCAAGAAAGTTTGCCAGACCACGTCACGTGTAGTGGTCATTATGCCGAGGGACGCGATTGGTTGAATTCTGGGGGCTCGCCCCTTTTGGTTGACAATAGTGTAGTGGTCTGTTGAGAGCTAGTGCACTGACAGCTCAACATTACGAGTTAGAGTTTTTCCGTTTGCCACCCTAGGCTTAGGACTGTTTGCGTATAGCACGCACGCACGCACGCACGCACACACACACACACACACACACACACACACACACACAGCGCCTCCCCCCCAACGCCACAAAAGACCCAAAACCAAAACAAAATAAAAGATCCTAACAGGCCGCTCATGTTACCTGAGGACTAAGGAATCCAAACCGGCTGAATACACAAGCTGTCACTTGACGGTCTGTGTCAGTTTGTACTCCGTTAGCATTAGGGCCAAGGTTTTCGGGACAGGAGATGCATTTCAAGTTTACTTTGGAAAGTTTTTTGTTGTTGTTGTTTTGTTCAGGAGATGTTACGATCTCTCTCTCTCTCTCTCTCTCGCGCGCGCGCGCGCGCACACACACATACACACACACACACACACACACACACACACACACACACACACACACACACACACACACACACGCACGCACGCACGCACGCACGCTCGCTCGCTCGCACCCCAAGGCCGTACCGGATGGTAGCCACTCGGGATTGAAAGGGTGTAGAGTATCATTAACACAAAAGCCATGTCAGTCACCAAGATGTAAAATTGTTTTCTGTCGGAATGAAATTGTGACTAAGAGAGAGATGAGAGAGAGAGAGAGAGAGAGAGAGAGAGAGAGAGAGAGAGAGAGAATTTTGTTGTTTATCATGTTTGAAATGTGTGTGTGTGTGTGTGTGTGTGTGTGTGTGTGTGTGTGTGTGTGTGTGTGTGTGTGTGTGTGTGTGTGAGAGAGAGAGAGAGAGAGAGAGGAGATTTTGTTTACAAAACAATTTGCCTGTGTCATATTTTTCATTCTTATTATTAAGTTGCTATCAACGGGAATAGCTGTGTTTGTAAGTGAGCCAATTAAAGGGGTAGGGGTGGAGGTCTCTCAGAAAGCGTTTGGTAAGAATAAGGGCGGTGGGGGGTGGGGGTGGGGCGGCGTTATCTTCTGTTAATTCCCCTTTCTCTGCTCCACGTTAGCATATTTATGTCGCAAGGCAAGCTGCAAGACAAAACTGACCGATTTACTCAATGGAAAACGGCGAACAGAATCCTTGATACCTGTAATCTCGGCTTCGCCGGCGAAGCGATTGTACGTACAAGTAGGGAATTCCGTATCTACTTACAGGCGAGTTAAGGAGAAAATAAAGCTGAATAACCCGCTACCTATTGGCGCACGAAGCAGCAACGATAAAACGAGAAAGTTGTTAATGTTGTAAGTATACATGGCCTGCGTGCGCTAGCACCCTAAATTATCCGCGTTAGCACACTGTAAACCAGCGCACACGCTGGACTGCACTCGCCTGACTGCTCTGTGTGTGTGTGTGTGTGTGTGTGTGTGTGTGTGTGTGTGTGTGTGTGTGTGTGTGTGTGTGTGTGTGTGCGCGCGAGCGCGCGTGTGTGTAATTCAAAACTGTTTGTTCATATCATGGAAAGACAATTACCTGTAGTGTTGATTTCACTGATATTTTTCTCCGGTTTCTTTGCAGGCAACATGGCGAGCTCAGCGCGGAAGCGTCAGCGGCTACTTCCTCGCTGGACGGGATATTCTGTGGTTTGCGGTACCACAATTTTCACTCTTAAGCTCTAACACCTGCCCCTCCCCCCCCCCCACCACCACCCTTCCCCACCCCCACACACATACCATCCTCACCCCACCAACTCTCCCACCACACCCAACCCACACCCCAACTTCTATAGATTTTGAGTCTTTTTTTTTTCACCACTACTAACCACCACTACTACTTTTTTTTTCGCCAACCTTCTGGAATTCTCTGCCAGCAAATCTGAGAAATGCGCCCACACTGTCTGTATTTAAGAGCAATATTGTAACGTTCCTCTTTTGTAAAGCCTTCCAGCAATCTCCTGTGTAACTATAGTCAGTTTCACCAGTGTATGTCTGTCCATCGTTTGTTAAATGTGCGTGAGTGTCGGTGAGTGATTGGCGCATTGAGTTTTAGTTAAAGAATTGCGCCCTACAAGTACCATTTATTATTATTATTATTATTATTATTAATTAAATCAAAGAATGGTGAGCATAAAAGTCTACATTTTGGCAACGGTTCGGCTTACGGCACATTTCAACAAACGCAGTATGAAGTCCATGGCCAGTTCCGTAACTCCTAAAAGGCCTACGCAAAAATCGCAATTTTGCTTGAAATCTTCAGATCTCTACGAGCCACTTCAAGTCACTATTACGCAATCTGCAGCGGTCTCGGGCGTAGCGGGAAAGGCCCACGCCTAGCGTAATAGTGGCTTGAAGTGGCTTCTACTGCTGTGCAGTGGCCCATTCCTTTTAACCAATCTTATCAAACAGCGGGCAGGGATGGTCCGGCTCGGTCTCTCACTAGTCAAGAGTTAACAGACCCGTACCTCAAGCCTATTTCTTAGCAAAGAAATGGGAGAGTGATTAGTTTAGACACAACCATGCGTTGCGTTTTGCGTCTAGTACGCTATGATTTATCGTTATCTGTCATCCGTGTGTGTGTATCTCTGTACAGGTGGGAGCTTCACTGTTCAGCAGCAACATCGGAAGCGGCAGTTTCGTGGGGCTGGCGGGTACTGGTGCTGCCAGTGGAATCGCCGTGGCCAGCTACGAGTTGAACGTGCGTTTCACTTTCACAAAGAGTCGTTCAGATTATACAGAGCTTACTCCTAACGTTAACTTTGCCCAGTCTTATCTGGCTGTGTAAATTGGGTCTGTAGAACTCCTCCAGCACATTCAAGTCAAGCCAAATCGTCAAGTCAAGTAAAAAAAAAAATTCCGACCCTGTAGGGGAATTTGAAGAAAAGGGGAAACAAACTTACATACATTACAACCACCTGTGGTTATAATTCTGACATACATGTTAACACTGCGCTTACAAAGGAAGAGTATACATACAACTACACAGATTTACCAAGCACCTGATCCATTACAAACAATATTAACAACAGACAAATACTGAAGAAAGGAAAAAAAACAACCTGAAATTACAGGGAAAATTAATGTGTGTGTGTGTGTGTGTGTGTGTGTGTGTGTGTGTGTGTGTGTGTGTGTGTGTGTGTGTGTGTGTGTGTGTGTGTGTGTGTGTGTGTGTGTGTGTGTGTGTGTGTGTGTGTGTGTGTGTGTGTGTGTGAGGGTTGGAGCAGACAAAGTGGTGGTCAAGGATAAATCAAATGTGGCCCACCTGCCAGTCTGTCTGGATTGAATAGTGTTCAGCTGGACTGTTAGTGTAGCTGTCCCTCCTCTATGATCTGCCCCTTAGGGGCGGGTCTCCAATCACGCTGCTGGGCTTGTAATAGTGACAAGAACTTTTAGATGTGTGCAAAATATGAACCAGTTTGGGGCTGTCCTTGCTAAGACATAAGCCGAAACGTGAGCCAAAACATGCGCCTGCTGCCCACTTCACTAGTTAGTGGAGTGATGCGCTTGGATGAAGCAGGCCAAGTGGCCTCGTCAGTGCAACATGCACGTGGTCGCTGGCGTCATTACAAGTTTACAACGCTCTAAAATACACAATGCGAAGACAACTGACTCAGTAGTGGCAGGGTCTGTGCAAAACACGGTTTTGACACGGTGGGGGTTGCTCATCCTGCCAAATGCCGCTTTAAATGAACCATCTATTTCTGTTTCTCTCACAGGGTCTCTTCTGTCTACTTCTGCTGGCCTGGCTGTTCGTCCCTGTTTACATCGCGAGTGGGGTATAACCGATTTGTTCATTTGCATAGTGTGATGTAGGATAATAGTGCCCAGTGCCAGTTGCATTGTTAACCTACTCTTATGTAGTCAGTCGGGTCAATTCTCTTGAATCAGAATGTCGTAATGAAGCATTCTTGCATTCTACAGGTGCAACTGAACGTGCCGCCTCGTAAGTCTCGTTTGAATGGCCAACAGAATTTCGTAATTAAGTAATCTTGGATTCTACAGGTTTAAGTAAACGTGCCGCTTCATAAGTCTCCTCGTAATGGCCATCTATTTCTGACTGTGCAATGTGTGTCAACTGTTTATATAGAGGCAAAACAAAGTCCTGTCATTGACACAAGCATTTTATTTAAAAAAAATAAAATACAACTCAACAAAACACAAAACGCAGTGCAACGCAAAACAATGCAACGCAATACAACATAGAACAAACAAACAAATAAACAAACAAACAAGCAAACAAACAAACAATAAAACGAAAACAAAACAAAACAAAACAAAACAAAACAAAACTTCGAAAACCAAACCAAAACAAAACAAAAGAAAACCAAACAAAACATTGAACGTCGTTTGAATACAACCGTCTTGCCTTTTTCCAGGTGTACACAATGCCCGAGTACCTGATGAAAAGGTTTGGAGGTCAAAGGTTACAGGTATACATGGCACTGCTCTCCCTTGTTATCTACGTCTTTACGAAAGTATCGGTAAGTGGTTTTATGGTTATTCCGGTGTTTGTAATTTAAAAAAAAAAGTAAATCTGTTTCTTGATTTTGTTGTGGTACTTTGTAGGTTTTATATGATGATTATTACCCTATTATACTATAATATTATATGTACTATATCATGTAATAATGACTACCCGACTACTTAATATGTTATGTTATACAATATTACTGCAGGCTGACATCTACGCAGGCGCAATCTTCATCCAGCAAGCGTTACAGTGGAATCTGTACATAGCCATTGCTGTTCTGCTGGCTATCACGGCTGTCTACACTGTTACAGGTAATAGCAGTCAAGTACTAGCACTGAACACGTTTAGCACTGAAGTACATAATGTTATAGTTTTTTGCTGTCAGTTACAACACACACACACACACACACACACACACACACACACACACACACACACACACACACACACACACACACACACACGAGAGAGAGAGAGAGAGAGAGAGAGAGGCGGCTCCCTCAGGGGTACAAATTTCCGGCAATAAAGTGTATAAATAAAATAAATAAAACAATGAATAGCTAAATGAATAAAACTATGACTAACTAACTAACTAACTAACTACCTAACTAACTAAATGCTAGGAAAGCGTCTGTTGTGAATTTATAGACTACAATCATCACTTTGATATGACCAAACTTAAGGAACCTCACAAAATGCTTGCTTATTTTGCCACAGGCGGTCTGAAGGCCGTGATCTACACAGACACCCTACAGACAGTCATCATGGTGGGAGGAGCTATTATTCTCATGGGCATCAGTAAGTCAGTTATAGTTGTAGATTAGTCCGAGACTTAGCTCTGCTGTGAGACTTTGAACGTCCGAATTATCATCAGCGTGTAGTACCGTTTAGTCCCTGAAATCGGGGCGGTCGGCGGTCTAGTAGTTAAGAGACTTGTCACCAATGCGAGAGGTCTGGGGTTCGAGAGCCACTCGGGGCAAAGAATTTTTCCTTCTCGTATGTGGCACTGTTCATTCGGGCCGATCGTCGGGGGGTTCTCTCCGGGTACTCCGGCTTGCTCCCCCTCTGCTTTGGAAATGTTCACCCCACCAAATTTGAAAAATAAATGCAATACTAAATTCCGAAATTTAAATAGCTGAGCTGACCCTTCGCACCACGTGATTGTAAATGTGTTTATGTCCAGTTTGTGAGAGAATGCGTGTGATTCACGTGAGCGTGCGTGTTGAGTTCAGTTCGCGGCGCTTTGAGCCGATTCATAAAACTGGGTAAAGCGCCTATACAATGACTCAGTAGTAGTAGTAGTAGTAGTAGTAGTAGTAAGTAGCCACAAACTCGACTTAGTCTCCGTTCCTGTATTTCGTAATCGTTTTAGTCTCCGTGTAATCAAGCTTGTCTCGGATTTACGTCATAATCTGTAAATCACTGAGGTGCCTGGTCACAGCTTTAGTCCGAATAGTCCGACAGCCTTTTCTCGAAAACACAACAAAAAACAAAACAGAACCTATGTCCTCTCACAATGAATGATCCATCTTGCGGAGAGAGTGACCTTCACGTTATCTGGATGGAAATTGAAGACCCAGTTCTGTAGGAGAGATAGAACCAGCTGCCCGATATCTGCACTGGCGTGCTGAAAGGAGCGACACAGGCATGAAGTGTAATGGAGAAGCCCTGGAACCTCTTCATGAGATTAGGATTCTAGCCCAGCATTTGAGCTCCTTGTCCCTACAACTGACGCGGTACTTGTCGATATCTTAGCAGGCGATCAGCTGAATACTGTTGTTTAGTTAAAGATCTAAGCTCCCAACAAAAAGCTTTCCGAAGTGTGAAAAAAATTGTACAGAGTCGACCGTGCAAGCACGGTCAACTCTGTCACAATTGCAGAGTTTTCAGCGCTTCGGGGACCCTTATAAAACCAGAGCACGAGTTTGCCGTGACATTATTTGGTTTTTGGTCAGTGAGCGAGACACATCGCTGCAGTGTCCAGCGGATTTTGAGTGCTGCACGATCTTTCTCGCTCAGTGTCAAAACGCAAACGGGGCTGTGAAATCAGGCTGCCCTTGGCTTTTATTGGGGTTTCAGGGACGCTGAAAACTTTGCAACTGTGACAGAGTTCATTGTGCTTGCACTGTCGACCCTGTAAAATTTTTCACACTTCGGAAAGCTTTTTGTTGGGAGCTTAGATCAAGGCTTTGGACCAAGGCTAAAGCTTCGCTTGTGAACATAGTTGACAGTGGATCGGACCGCCCTAGATGGAAAACGAGAATATCGCCCGGACCAAGTTGATAGATGAGATCGTAATTGGTTGGCTTTCATGACTAATATGTCAACAACTCAGTTTGCGTCAGAGATCTTGAGTGTTAGTTTGTTTTTTGTTGTTGTTGTTTGTTTGTTGTTTTTTTGTTGGTTTTTTTTTTGTTTGTTTTTTTGTTGTTGTTTTTTTTGGGGGGGGGGTGGTTGGGCTGCTGTTGTTGTTGGGTTTTTTTTGTTTTGTTGCTGATATATATTGTTTTTAAATTCACTTTGTGTAACGAAGACCAGAGCATGTCATAAGCATGTCTTGTTTATGCTCAAACTATTTTTCTGTACTTTCATCAGTGCAACAAAATAAATCAGTTTAAACCAACGAAGACCAGACGAGGCTATACCGTGTATTTTTGCCTTCTTGTCGAATGAAACCAACAAAAAAGCGATTTCACGACAAGTCGAGAATTCTGAACGTCCGCAGTTAAAATCCACAGAGACCAAATGCCTCGTCAGTACATTTCCCTTCACGCAGTATTTCGTGCGCATGTTCTTCTGCAACAACAGCAAACTGTACAAGAAACTATTGAATTGGCGAATGTCTTCCTAGCGTCTGTCAGCGCCACATCAGTGGTGGATGGACTCAACACAAAATACGATGCACTTCACACACATTCCCCGTAAATCTCCCAAAGCGGTGCCATTAGCTAACACCGAATTTGCACATCTGCCTACTCCCATTTCCTGGTTACGTCAGCCGAAAGTTCTTTTTTCATTGCTGGGCCTTGAGCGTGGTTGTCCAACTCCAGGGTGAAAAGAAACCAAACTGATTCCAGCCCTGTATCCTGTCCGGAAGTTGAAAAATATGCGGATGGCCTGGGCGCAGGCGATGCATACTGCTGCTGTCGTCTGCGTTGAATACAGAGGCTATAAGCACATTGACATGTTAAGTCCGAGTAATGTAGAGCAGTAACACAACACCCTTGGCCCGCATGTAAAAGTTGGGGTTAGGGAGTTTAGCCCCGGGTTTGAGACTAACCTCGAACTAAACTAGCTCTAGGGTAAAATTTTCTGTTGTTTTTTCTTTTAAACCAGGAAGCGGGTCCATTCCAGAAAGGTGCTTATGCCGTTATAGAAGGATTTTTGTCTTCTTTCTTTCCTTCCTTTCTTATTTAATTTTGTTTTGGGGTTTCTTTTGTCCTAGTCTGGGTTGGGCCCGTAGCCGTGGGTGAAATTAACCTCCTTTACATACGGGCCCTGGTCGCTTGGTTAGTTGTTTGCGGATTTAACTCCCTTTTCATAGTCACCCCCCCCCCCCAAAAAAAAAAAAAAAAAAAAAAAAAAAAAGCTTTATTTTGGAAACAAAAATTCCCATGCACAAACCAAAAAAGGGTGCGTACCTGACAGGAGTTTTTAAAAAAATGTGAATGTCTCCTTTCCGTTCAGGCCTCACTGGAGTAATGCTTTAAGTTCCGTTTAAGCCAAGGCATGACACCGAAATCCACTAGCGTCACCTTTGCCTCTCTTGTGCGCAAAAACTAGTGAGACTTAGCGCGCCTTCCTCACTGAGGAGAGTATGCAAATTCAGCCTCTGACGTCATCACAGCGCACTACCCGGGGTTTCGTAGTGGCCACCCGTTTAGCGTGCCACCGAATTTCGCAGAGTAAGGAGACAAGGGAGACAACTCCAGTCAGGATGCGAGTCTCTCATCAGACGAAAGCCAGCGTGGTTACTTGTCAACACAAGCCGTTCACTGATTACATTAATCTGGCTTCGCTGAACACAAAATGTACTCACATCGCATTTTTTAATGAAATCGATGCCCTATTCTTGTAGTCTTGGACCTCTCTAGGATTTAACCGATTGGTAAAATGTTTGTAAAAAATCTCAAGCGAGGCGCACCTTTGTGGCCGCCATATTGGATTTGGCAGGCAGGACAGCGCTCGTGGGGTGTCCCAGTAAAATCGAAAAATAAAATATTTAGGATCTTCTCCACCCACTGCTGACTGCGAAATTCATAAAATGAAACATCAGTAGACCTATAAGTAATGCGCAAACAACACATTCTACAAGTTTGAGTACATAAAAAGACGTACGAAAATGACTTCGTAGAATGGGCGATTCTCACGAAGTTCACAGAGGGAAAATGGTTTCGGAGAGGACGCCTCTGGCGGGTGACCCCAAAGCACGCAGGATGTGATGACGTCAGAGGCTGAATTTGCATACTCTCCTTAGTGAGGAAGGCGCCCTAAGTCTCTCTACTCACAGCTTCCTTAGCGGCTTGCCTCCTCTTGCAACCCCTGCCATACACCTTGCCCTACAAAATAACACAAATATCGAAAGTCACTACAAACTAGCACGCTTGCCAAAAGTGGTCCTTCAAGAAAACACTGATCTTCACCCCACGCTTGTATCGTGTCATTATGCCTCTGTGTGTGTGTGTGTGTGTGTGTGTGTGTGTGTGTGTGTGTGTGTGTGTGTGTGTGTGTGTGTACAGCGCTTTGAGTCCGCGCCTGCTTTAATGCAAGTTATTATTATTATTATTATCAATATGCAGTCTTTTATGCATGTGTGTGTGTGTGTGTGTGTGTGTGTGTGTGTGTGTGTGTGTGTGTGTGTGTGTGTGTGTGTGTGAGCCAGGGGCAGCCCGCGTATGATGCTGCACATCATGTGTTTGTAGTGAAATGTATGTGTGGAGGCATGTTGTGTGTGTTTCTGGGTGAGTGTGTGTTCGTTGTAAGGCGCCCTGAGCTCCCGCGAGAGGAAGGGCGTCTTTTAAGTACCCGTTTTATTATTATTTATTATCATTTTCCCAGCAACCACTAGCAATGTCCCCGTCTTCTTGTCTCCGCGCAATGACAGGTTTCGCAAAAGTTGGAGGAATGGACGTATTGCACGAGCGGTACCTGGTGAGTCAGCCAAGCGTGACGGTGCCCAACAAGACGTGCGGACTACCCAACCCTGACGCCTTCCACCTGTTACAGCCGGCTGACTCCAACGACCTGCCGTGGCCAGGAAACGTGTTCGGTATCACCATTCTCTCCAGCTGGTATTTTTGCAACGACCAGGTCAGTTCCAGTTCATTATTATTGGATTTGATAGATGTGATATTTGCGAGTTGATTATTATTTTGGGTTGTTGTTGTTGTTGTTGTTGGGTTTTTTGTTTTTGTTAGTTGTTTTTTTTGTTTGTTGTTGTTGGTTTTTGTTTTGTTTGTGTGTTTGTTTGTTTTGTTTTTTTTTGGGGGGGGGGAGGCGGTTGGGGGGGGGGGGTGTCAATTCTTGCACATGTCAAACCAATTTTATATTGGCTTAGAATCTGAATTTTTCATTCTTATTTTGTGGTAGGTTGTGAGTCCAAAGTTGATTTTCCGTTTCATACCTGTTATTTATGGACTTTAAAGTATTTTTGAATTTACAACTGAATTGAATTTATATATTTTTAATTTTCGAAAGTATTTTGCTGCCCTTTTCTTTAGCAGAATCCACAACAAACAACAACAAAACATGCACGCACGCACACACGCGCGCACGCATGTATTCACATACACTAAGCACCCAACACAAGAGACCCAATCTGCAGCGAGTAAACTTTATCCTCAAGATTAAATTCCAGTGGAACTGAGCAGGGATGTCACTGGAATGCGTCGGACTTTCTTTTCTTCTTCTCCTTGTTCAGGTGTTAGTGCAGCGCACCCTTGCGGCCAAAAACATGCATCACGTGAAAGGGGGAGCAATTCTGGCGGCATACCTGAAGGTGTTACCTCTCTTCACAATTGTGTTTCCCGGCATGATAAGTCGTGTCTTGTTCCCTGGTAAGAATGATTCCCCCCCCCCTCCCCCCCCCCCCCCCCCACCGGAAAGTTTTGTTTTCCCTCGCAGTATTTTTGCAGACTTGTTAGCAGTATTTTCTCTCCCTTTTTCACACACACACACACACACACACACACACACACACACACACACACACACACACACACACACACACACACACACACACACACACACGCGCGCGCGCACACGCACACACACGCACGCACGCACACACACACAAACACACCTCCGTTGTTTCTGGAACGCTGTATCTATTGGAACAGTCTCCCTCAGGAAATACTGCACACTCAAACTGCCCAGTTATTCAAACACGCCCTTAAAACGCATCTATTCATGTCAGCCTTCATATAATACATTCAGCCCCGTTACCAAGCTGACGTGCGTATGTATGTATGTATGAAGGTGTGTATTGGATGTTGGTATATGTATGTAGGCGTGAACATATGTATGACAATAATCATGCATGTATGTACGTATCTATCTATGCATTGTTCGTATTTAATTGATTATTATCTATTATTCATCTATCTATTTATCTATCTAATTTTATTTATTTATCACCTTTTTATATTTGTAAAGCGCCTAGAGCCCCGGCTTCGGAGATAAAAATCCTCGTTAGTATTATTATTATTATTATTATTGTGTGTTTGGTGATTGTCACCCAGACGAGGTGGGGTGTGTGGATCCTGACGTGTGTAAAGAAGTGTGTGAAAACGAGGCTGGCTGTACCAACATCGCCTATCCCAAACTCGTCATAGAGCTGATGCCCACAGGTATGTTTCTGACGTCAAACTAAAAACACCCACCTACCCATCAACCCACCCATTTAGGCCTAGTCAGTCGTGCGTTGGAATGCCGGCTGAGGGTAAATATTAATTTTGTGCTGAGGATGGGTGGATGTTTAGGAGTTTAACGTCCTTTTCCACCACGTAAGGATGACACAAAAGATAGGCCGGGGCAACGAGAAAAAAGGGGGAGGGGGGGGGGGGGGATTAAAACACACTTACCAACACTTTCTCTTTTTATGTTGTTTCCATAGTAATGGAAACAACATAATAGGACGGGCTAAAATTTCCACGTTCATAGGCAAGCATCTGTGGTACAAACGCACGTCACTGCCGATCTCCCGCAGAGACGATTATGCAAGTGTAACTCTGACAATGACGTAAGAAAACTTGCGTCATCGATGCTGACGCGTATGGTGTTCCGAACGCACTTCTCCTCCTCAGTGAGTGCCGTCTGTGCGGATGTGTGTGCGTGTGTGCGTGCGTGTGTGCGTGTGTGCGTGTGTGAATTGTGTCCGGGCCCGTTTCTTCGAAGATACTCAACCGAATGGCTTCAAATTTGGGGTATCCAAATTTATCAAAATGTTACATTAGACGATTCAAGCGTGTGATGATTGCTTAAGTGATTTGGGAGTTATCGCCCTTTTGAGACAAGTTGGTTGTCTTTCGTGTACAGGCGTAATATTTATTTAAATCACTCAATTGTTTGGCAGTAGATAGCTTGAATACGGACTCTGAATTGACTCACTACTAGAAAATGGTCGCTCTTATAGTTTTCATGTAAACCGAGCCTGAGTTGACATTGCATGTGAACCCAGTTCAGATGCCTATTTCTCCGAAAATACTAAACCGATCGATTTCAAATTTGGAGTTTCTAAATGAATCAAGATTGTTGAATAGAAGGCCCGATCCAGGTACGATTGCACACATGATTTGCGAGTTATCGCCCTTTTCAAAAAAAGTGGCTTTCTGGCGTTTAAAGGCGTAATATTTACCTAAACCACTCCATTTTTGGGACATAGATAGCATGAATACGGACTCTCAACTGAGTGAATTTTGGAGGTTGTCGCTTTTATACTTTTGGCGTAAACCGTACCTGATGAAAGTGCTGGTGAACACACTTTAGATCTCAAAATCGCTCCTACTATACATAGATAATGAGCCTGGGGTGCCATAAAAAATATACAAAAAAAATTAGAAAAATTCACTGCAGCCGTTGTCGTCAGTTGACTCGAAAATTTGTACTCGAAGCACATTTCCTTTACACAAGCCACACGCCTCACAAACATCGCAGAAAAGGCACACGCGCACTGACGCAAAACTGTATCAGCGTCAGTTTGCCGACGTCATGTTTGATTGACGTGGGGGTGTGTCGTCACTTTTCGGAAGTTCTCTATTTGTAGACGGGGAAAGCGGGAGTTTCATTGATGTAGTGATAGTCCGAGCGACAGACCATGATACCTTGTTTTGCATCATATATGGGATTTTTTTGTGGTTTCTAGATGAAAAAATGGTGCTGATTCCGAATCCGTCGAGTGCCAGACGGTAAATGTTGGGCAATTTGAAAGAGAGGCTGAAAATCAAAATGGCCGCCAAAGAACCTTAAAATGCTTTTGTTTTGTCGCACATATGTACGCAAGAACTTTTTATCAGTGGTTTCAATGAAAAGAAAGGGTGCTGATTCCGAATCCGACGAGTGCCAGAGTGTACATGTTGAACATTTTGAAAGAAAGCCTGAAATACTAAACGGCCGTTTAAAAAAACCCTGAAAAGCATTGTATTGCCGTATATATCAAAATGTGTGACTTGTTTTTGGAAAGAAACGACTTTTTTCAGTGGTTGTTACATAAAAAAGCATGCTGATTCCAAATCCGACGAGTGCAAGACTGTAACTGTTGTCGGTTTTGAAAGAGAGGCTGAAATTCAACATGGCCGACAAGAAACTTACATTGCTTCTTTTTACCGCCTACATGAGGTACAGTAACTAACATTTCGCCCAAAACCAGAGATTTTGAGTGGTTTCCGTATGAGAAAGGGGTGCTAAATCCGAATCCGACGAGTGCCAGACTGTAAATGTTACGCATTTCGAAGGAGATGCTAAAATTCAAAATGGCCGCCCAAACCTTAAAACGCGTTGTTTTGCCGCATAATGAAAATTGTACAACTTATTATTCAAAAGAAACGAAGTTTTTAAAAGGTTTTCACATGAAAAAAGGATGCTGATTCCGAATCCGACGAGTGCCAGACAGTAAAGTTTAGCATTTTGAAATAGAGGCTGAAAATCGAAACGGACGCCAAAAACTGTAAACGCGTTGCTTGTCCGCAAAAACATGAAAATCAAGAATTTATTTTTTGACAGAAACGAGTTTTTAAAGTGGTGTATATGAGATAAAAGGATACAGAATCCGATTCTGATGAGTGCCAGACTGGAAATATTGTAAACATTTTGAAAGAGGCTGAAATTCAAAATGGCCGCCCAACATCATAAAACGCGTAGTTTTGCCGCATAAATGAAAACAATAACTCATTTTCTGAAAGAAACGTGATATTTTCGCGGTTTTTGTATGAAAAATGGGTGATGATTCCGATTCTGATGAGTTACATACTGTAAATGATGAAAATTTTGAAAGAGATGCTGAAATTCACAAATGCCTAAAAAGAAGCTGCATTGCATTAATGATTGTTTTGCCGAATATATGAAAAGCAAGAACGTCTTTTCGGAAAATACACGAGATTTTCCTGTGGTTTCTTTGTGCGAAAAGTGTGCTGATTCTGATTCCGAAGAGTGCCAGACTGTTACTGTTTTCGCATTTTGAAAGAGAGGCTGAAATTCAACATGACCGCCACCCCCCAAAAATAATAACACGCGTTGTATTCTTCCAAATATGAAAAACAATAACTTCTTTTTGTTAAAAGAACATGATGTTTCTCACTGTCTTGTCTGACAGAAGCTGAATCTAAATATCATTCATTTGCAATCGACATTGTGTACCCCTGCCGTACACAGACTCATTGCATTTTCTTTTCACTTGCCCTCTTCGAATCGGGTTTTCCCGGGCGAGTCCACTTTAAAGACGGCGGGGAAAGAGTGTGCAAAGCTCTGACGTCAGTAGCACAGTAAAACATTTTCTGACGCAATCAATGTTCCCCGTGCAAAAGTAGATCAGTCTTTTGACATACATTGTTTTCCTTACCAGAAGGCGGGCTCCGGGCTGATTTTATTTTCTGGAATTACAAAATTTGCCCAAACTTTCCAGTCTGGCACCCGACGGATATCTGAAGAGACGTGACGGACCTTCACAAATCTGCAAAAAAATCTCATATATGATTCAGAGCAGGGTGGTGCATGACCGTAAGAAGGAGTGTCGCTCGGACTATGAGCTTTGTTTTTCCCACTGACTCTCACTCAATAGCATAGTAGAGTGAGAGAACACCACATAGGTCTCAATGGAGCACATGCACAAACGCGGCTCGCGCAAGTCTGCGTGCGTGCGTGCGTGCGTGCGTGCGTGCGCGCGCGCGTATGTCTGTGTGTGTCTGTGTGCGCGCGCGCGCAGCAGACATAACACATAGTGAAAAAAACGTTCGCCGCGCAGACTTGTCTGTTAAACACATTGAGCCGGTATAAATTCGATCTTTACACTGCGCAGCAGCAACACTTCAATTTTCATGGGGCTGCTTTCATTGCAAGAATTGTATCCGAGTCAAAGTTATTACGTCATAGATTTCAAAGAAAACAACTTGACGTCTCTCTTCCAAAACCAAGATTGGTCTGACAAGCCCGGTCAGTTGTTTCCATTGAGAGAGAGAGAGAGAGAGAGAGAGAGAGAGAGAGAGAGTGTGTGCGTGTGTGTGTGTGTGTGTGTGTGTGTGTGTGTGTGTGTGTGTGTGTGTGTGTGTGTGTGTGTGTGTCCTCCCGTATACATGGCATTACAAAAGAACGACCGTGACGACAGCAGGTGATCAAATGGAAACAACATATTGGGCTGGTCAGTGGCCATCTTGTTGTCTTTGACATGATATCATATTGGGTGTCGCTATCCTTGCAAAGAATAAATCTTCCTGTTCTTGTAGCTAATTTCACAGGCGTGCGGGTCCAGTGACTCAGCCATTGTAAATCCCGTTTGAGGAAGAGTTATCTCTTAGGGGGCATTCTGATACTTCTGCTAGACGTGGAATACCGAGGGGGAAACCACTCTTTCATTGACTGGATCCCCATTGCATCACTCATCATTTTCAAGACATATGTCGCTAGTTCATGACTGTCCGATTCGCAGTTTTCACGCATGCTCACGTTGTTGACCAATGGCTGTCCAGGTTTGCGAGGCTTGATGCTGGCGGCCATGATGGCGGCTCTGATGTCATCACTGACGTCAGTGTTCAACAGCGCGGCCACCATCTTTACCATTGACTTGTGGAAGCGGATCAGGCCGAAATCTACTGAGGCTGAAATGTTGGTTGTCGGCAGGTGAGAGGAACGAACTTTTTCTGCTCCCAGTTCCCAGTCACGGGGACATGACCGTGACCTGGGAATTTGGCCTAGTGGTTACGGCGTTTGGTCTGTCAGTCCTGAGGTACCGGGTTCAAATCGCTGAGTCTCCCGGTGGGCAGGAATTTGCTTTGGGATTTTTTTTTTCATAGGATTTAAGTCAGTTTCTCAAGTTACCAACACGAGTCATATTACGAGGGGGCCCGTTTACAGTCAGTGTCTGTCTCGCCTTCGTGTACACACGCACGCACAATATCAAGTGTGCAAGTCAAAAATTTCATTCCAGTTGGGAGGGGCCTCCCAGTGAAAAACAAGTACACACTATTCTTGAAAAAAAAAGTGAGAAAAAGACTTAAAAGAGGGTAGTTACTCCTGTATCCCCCTGGAACAGTAAGTTGCACCAGTTTGTCTGTCTATCAATGAGCGTGTCCGTATTCTGAATCCTTGTGTTGATCCGTCTGTCAGTGTGTTCGTGTTGATCTTTCTGTCTGCTAGAGTGTTCGTGCTCATTCTCATCGGCGTGAGCATCGTCTGGGTGCCCGTTCTGCAAGCGTCCCAAGGGGGACAACTGTTCAACTACATCCAGGCAGTGACTGGCTACTTCGCTCCCCCTATTCTCGCTCTCTTCCTTTTGGCTGTTCTGTGGACCAGAACCAATGAACAGGTATTCAGAATCAATTAACATATTGTTTGAGAGAATGTCCTACAATAATTATGTGCTATACTGGATAACAGGGTCATAACTATTCAGAAAATGAGGAATTATGACAGTACGTCAAGACGCTTCGCCCAAACTAAACATTATTCGTAATTAGTTTAACCCATTGATACCTACAGCACGGAAGAAAGGAGGGGGGTGGTGGGGGAGGTGGTAGTGTAGTTGGAGGAGTTGGCTACCTCAGCCTACCGGCCCGTTTTGATGAAATCGACTTATTTCACCCCTGCACACCACATCCACGGTGACTGAGTAGCCTCAGTCAGGAACAGAAGCAAGCAAACCTAACTGTTCCAGCCATAGCAGGCTTAAACTGGTTGCCTGCCATTGCTTTAGAATAGTGCCCCCCTCCCTCCCCCCCCCCCCCCCTCCTCCTCCCTCCTCCCACCCCGGCAAGACCCCCCCAAAAAAAAAAAACAAAAAAACATAGACTGAAAAAGAACAACCACACACACACACACAAACACACACACACACACACACACGCACGCACGCACTCACGCACGCACGCACGCACGCACACACGCACGCAACACAACACACACACACCCCACCCCACCCCAAGAGAAAACAAAATGAAGGTGTAAAACTTCAATGCACCAGAGACACACATCTTGTGTTTGTTTCTACATATATACATTACGTCGTTGCGTGCGTTATTCTATATCATTGTGTATTGTGACACGTGATCGATGACTGACAGGGCGCCTTCTGGGGTCTGATGATCGGACTAGTGGTGGGTTTGATCCGGATGGGGATGGATTTCGGATACGGATCACCGGCCTGTGGGGAGGAGGATACCCGGCCCCCCATCATCGCCAAAGTTCATTTCCTGCACTTCACCATCATCCTCTTCTTCGTCGCTCTCTTCGCCACGATCATCGTCTCACTCTGCACAGTGCCAGCCAACCCCAAACACGTACGTGTACAATCGTTGCAGCGTCTTAGGCACATCGGAGCGAAACATAAGCGTGCTACTCACTCTGAATGCACTGTCGACGCTATCTAATCCGGGCGAACCTTCTTTTTTTTTCTTTTTTTTTTTCCCCTCGAGGGTCAAGGATAGGTGTGAAGTACATGAATGGAAGTGCCAGTTTGTGTGTGTGTGTGTGTGTGTGTGTGTGTGTGTGTGTGTGTGTGTGTGTGTGTGTGTGTGTGTGTGTTGAAAGGTGCGTGCGTGCGTGCGTGCGTGCGTGTGCTACTTATGTTCTTAGTGTATTTTTTAAATTTCATTCTTCTATTTATCACCTGGATCGTTTCTTGTCCGTTGTATGCACATGGTGGCAGTAAGATTTCACTTTTCGAATTAACACAATATTCTGAAATTGAACTGAATTGAATTGAATTGAATTGAAGCTTGTTAATTAGGCCTTTAAGCCGCAGCGAACTTGGACCTGTTTTCTGGCTGTCTGAACAGTTGTTCTCAAGATGCATGTCTGTTGAACTGACTTGTCCGCAGGTTATTCGGCTGACGTGGTGGACAAGACACAGTGACGAAGAGCGGGAAGAGTTTCCTGAGGAGAAAAGACGGCACGACAAGATCAAGATTATGATCGAGGAAGAGAAAGAACTGAAAGGTACACTATGCATTGAAACTGCTTCTCGTTATTTTTTTTTAATCGATTTGATTTACTGTCTTTGGTTTTAGAAAATTAATGCTTAATTACATGTATAAAGATATGTAGCCGAAACCTTCTCAATGATATTCATTCATGAGTCATAGAACACATTACTGCTTTGGAAATGTTCGCCCCACTAAATTTACCCCCCCCCCCCCCCCCCCCCCCCCAAAAAAAAAAAAAAAAATAAATAAATAAATAAATAAATAAAATAAATAAATAAATAAATAAAATTCCGAAACTTAAACTGAATTGCTGGCCCTCCGGCCGCACCACGTGATTGTAATGTGTTCATGTCCCAGTGTGTGATAGAATACGTGTGATTCATGTGAGCGTGCGTGTTGGGTTTAGCTCACGGCGCTTTGAGCCAAATGTTTGGGACAGAACGCCTACTGATATTAACGCGATTATTATTATTATTATTATCTTTTTTACTACTTTATTATCCCTTTCGGGAAATTCGGGCTGCTTGCCCCGGGGGAAGAGCGTCGCCGCGGTGCAGCGCCACCCAATACCTATCCTATTTTATTTATTTATTTATTTATTTATTTTACAATTTTGATGCGGGAGGAAAGCCGGATTACCCGGAGAGAAACCCCCGATGAGCAGCCCGGTAGCCAGGAAAAAACCGGTATCACATATCAGAAGCTCGACCTGGGCTCGAACCCACACTTCATCGCCATGACATTGGTGACGGCCGTTCAGTAACGCGGCAGCGGCTAAATCCGACGCGCTACCTATTAGACCACCGCTCACCCAAATATCAGTAGAAGATCAACTGAAACGAACTTGAGCTTGATATTATCACCACACATTTCCGTTCCGTTGCAGTGACGAAGCGGGAGGTCCCAAAATGGCGGCAGTGCCTGTACACGCTGTGTGGTTACGAGCCTCCGCAACTTGTTGACATGTCAGAAGAGGAAGCACGTGATCAGCAAAAACTGCTGACGTCAGTGAAGGAGAAGAAAAAATGGAAGTGGTTTGTCAACGCCAATGCTCTGGTTCTAATGACCTTTGGCGCTTTCCTGTGGGGCTTCTACGGATAGATTACAGGGATCAATCTCTAGATAATTAGGCTTAATTAAAAAAACAAAAACAAAAACAAAAAAAGCCTGAGCATTGCCGTGTAAACGCGCTTTATCCAATGTCTTGAATCGGTTTAACTTGAAGCGCCGCGAACTGAACCCAACACGCACGCTCACGTGAATCACACGCATTCTCTCACACACACTGGACATGTACACATTACACGTTATCTCCTGTTGTGCTTACGTTACGTTCTATTACATAAATACATCCAAATAGCACACATATTAATGACACTGTTACCGTGTTCACGTCAGTTATTGTTATCACTGATTTTTTTTGTATAGTGCCTTTGAAGAAAAGGAACTTGAATTGTTTTGTTTCCAGAATATATCAAGCTAAACAGGAGTATCGGTTTAGATGAAATATTTCAGATACATGTGCGGCGTATCGTTTATGTCAGTTCAAGTTGTCTATTTATTGCAAATACACTACTGGACAAAAATGACTGTGCCTCGTTTTGTTTTTTTGTTTTTGTTTTTTTGTATGTATAGCATACAGTTCAGTATCAGTTCAATGTTATGTACACGTCAGTGACCCGGCGTTAGTGCGCTAAATGTAATGTAATTAGCTGCCAACGCGCCGCGTTGGTTTGGGTACAACACACAGCAGACCGGCATCAAATGAGAAATTGCCGCTGGGGATTATAATGCAATGTTTTGTTATATTTTGTACAGTCATGTCAGTAATGTAGTGTACCGTAATGTCAGTAATGTCGGTAATGTATTGTACAGTAATGTCAGTACTGAATCAGTGGCGGCGTGCCATGTCGGTAATCAGTGTGTCGTGCCCCGGCTAATGCCGTCAGTAATGTGTCTTACCCGAATGTCGGTAATGTGTCTTACCCTAATGTCAGTAATGTGTCTTACCCTTAATGTCAGCGGCATTGTATTGTCCTGTAATGTCAGTACTGACTGGTGTGTCTTACCCTAATGTCAGTAATGTATTGTACCGTAATGTCGGTAATGTGTCGTACCCTGTCATCATCATGATTAATGTGTGTACCGTAACTGATCGATGTCAGTAATGTAATGTAAATGTAATGTAATCTTTGTGTGTATATGTCCGCCTCAGCGAACCGATCGAACCACTACGACGGACCAACACTGATTTGCTGTGTACACTAATGCCGGCATATCCTAATGCCGCCGCCGTGACTCGGCACTGAACGTTTACGTGTCTGTGTCAGTATTGGCTTGTCTGTACCAGTTCAGTCTGCGCGCTTGTAAAGCGTTGGCCGGACTTTCAATGCTCAGGTCGTGAGTTCGATTCCCACCGAGCCGCTAGGAGACAAAACTGAGTCAGTTCAAGTTGTCACTGACTGTGACATGCTGGCTTCTTTCCTCGTTGCCGCGTCTTTGTTATCACCCAACCAACAAACGGTATCAGTTCTGCCGTATTTGCAAGTGTTTGTAATCTGCTTCTTTCTCGTCTTTCTCTTGCCTCTAAGTTTCTTTTCACCGACTTGGCTTTTTGCCAAGTGCTGCTGAGTAGCGAGCCGGGCCGCCTGCTACATCTTCCACCCTGGTCACTCTACAGGCTGTTCAGTCCTGCTATATTCCTGTATCTGTGTTTTTTCCCACTCCATCGATCGTAAACGCTACGGCTCCGCGCTGGCTGGCCGCGAGATCTTCCCTCCCTCATTACCATGCTAAGGTATTTGCATGCTGAGTAGCCTTGTAGCTGCCTTCCTCCTAGCTGTATGTCGGAAAGACTGCACAGCAAGAAATATTGCCTCTACAGTCTGGCAGCTGTTTGGTGAGTGGAAACTTCAGCGTATATTGTGGTTTTAACGTCATGAAGGCTCGTTCTCTTGTGCACGGCTAAGTGAAAGTGGGACTGCGGAAGAGGATTCGTGAATATTGGAGTGATCGGGGAATTTGGACCTTGACGGGTACTGGCAAGTGTGTACCTATGGAGGAACGAGGGAGGATGTCGGCACTCTTCTGTGTGTGGAGGCTGGGCGCAGTTTTGGCTACTTGCTATTTTTGGATTTCTGTGTGCTTGCCGAACGGTATGGTACTACGAGCTCTCTCTCTCTCTCTCTCTCTCTCTCTCTCTCTCTCACCGTGACACACACACACACACACACACACACACACACACACACACACACACACACACACACACACACACCGTGGCAGAGAGACTGACACTGACACTCGGTGACACTGACACACCGTGCACACACACACACACACACACACACACACACACACACACACACACACACACACACACACACATCATCATCATCATCATAGTTGTGACTGACACACACACACTGACTAACACACTGACCGACACACACACACACACACTGACTGACACACCGGTACACGCGGACTGACTCGGACGGGCACTGACACGCACCGTGCCACACACACACACACACACTGACACACACACACACACACACACACACACACACACACACACACACACTGATACACCGCGTATACTGACATTGTACATGCGAGTCACTGAATGGTGACTGCCCGTAACCCTCAGTTCCCGCCTAGAGTGTATCAGTTCCACTCAATCTCGACTGATTCAGTATTATTGAATTTTCACCCGGGAGAAAGGCCACGCATCAATAGTGTAGTAGACCGTAAACCGAATAGCATGCCAGCGCAAGGACGCGCAGTTACTGTACCATCTGTTGCACCAGAATAGAGCCCGAGATTGCTCACAAATATAATACAGACTCTATCCGCAAAATCTCAGGCGGAAAACGGCGCTATAATGAGAATACTTACTGTGCAGGCGGCCAGTATGTGAGCCGGTGGCCGGTGCGAGGCACTGCCTGAGGCCGCAATAAGGAGAACAGAGGAGCAGCTGTTTTGATCGATATTGGCTGGTTTTTGTCAGTGTTTGGCTGACAACTGAATGAACGCAGGCTGATCTTCAGTTTTCTCCCTTGAATCAGTCTCCGCATGGACTTAGTTGAAAAACAAAACAAAACAAACCAGACACATAGCAGCAGCAGCAACAACAACAACAACATTAACAACAACATTAACACTGATTACCGTGTGTGTGTGTGTGTGTGTGTGTGTGTGTGTGTGTGTGTGTGTGTGTGTGTGTGTGTGTGTGTGCGTGTGTGTGTGTGTGTGCCAGTGCGCGCTTGTGTGTGTGTGTGTGTGTGTGTGTGTGTGTGTGTGTGTGTGTGTGTGTGTGTGTGTGTGTGTCAGTGCGTGCGTGCGTGTGTGTGTGTGGTGTGTGTGTGTGTGGGTGTGTGGGTGGGTGGGTGGGTGTTTCTTGATGTTGATGTTGTTTTATTGTTGTTTTTTTCACGTTTTTGCCTGTTCTCATAAGTTTTTTTTTAACTCTATTGTCAGTTATACTACTAAACAGCTTATAACATAACCTGTACAAGTACCCTTATTTCCAGCAGCATGCAGTGCAGGACCCTCTAGTCCAGAACACCGCCTGTTCAAACGTCTGTTTGATAACTACAGTTCCGAGGCTCGGCCTGTCACTAACGCCAGTCACCAGGTCACAGTACGCTTCGCTGTCTCACTCAACCAGCTGCTGGATCTCGTGAGTACATAGCAGTATGAGGTGCCGTGCCATGGTGGAGTTCAAAGTTTGTTGTCAGCACAGCACGGTTCCAGAACTCACCGGAAAACGTCGTCAACAACAACAAGAAGATCATCACTATCAACACAACTACCACCAACAAAGCACACACACACACACACACACACACACACACACACACACACACACACACACACACACACACACACACACGCCCCTCCCCCCCCCCCCCACTCCAAAAAAAAAACAAAAAAAAAACACCGAAAACAAACAAGAGCAACAACAGAAAGAAACAAAAGAAGAAAAACAAAACAAACAACAACAAAAACACAAAAACTACAACCACACAACCACACAAAGAAACAACAATTAAAAACAAAAAACGAGAATCTGAACGAACATAAAGAACAACACAAACACCCAGAAAAGATCTGTTTCCGTTTACAAGCATTGTCCGGTTTCATGTTTCAGGATGAAAAGAACCAGATACTGACGACCTCCGTATGGATTTATGAGGTAAGTCCCATGTTAATTATAGCTATCCCAAGATGCACCTCTGCTGATGGCGCGAACAGTGTTGGAGCATTCCTAACTTGGTTAGTTGATAAGAAATACTAAGCACGGCAAGGATGGTCACTTTAAAATTCTGTTACTGCCTGCGTCTGTTCCAAATACTTTCTGGACGTTTTGTGAGATTTATTTATTTATTTATTCATTCATATTTCCTATTTATTACCCTTTTGGCGATCTCAGCATTTTCAAATGTGATTACTGGTCAGAGTTAGAAAGATCAGGAAGGGAACTAACCTCTTGTTTCCAATGCTCGCAAGTCAGTGTGAATTGCTCCCCTCTGCAAAAGTATTCTGTACGCCCTAAAGAACGTTTACTACAAAGTATTGCTGGTTGAGAAACTGTTCTAGACCTTTATGCATTTTTTGTTCAGGCATGGCGGGATGAGAACTTGGTGTGGAAACCTAAACACTACAGTGGACAGCGAGTACTGATGATACCATCCACTTACATCTGGCTACCTGACATCTTCATCTTCAACATGTATGTCACACACACACACACACACACACACACACACACACACACACACACACACACACACACACACACACACACACACACACACTTAGGCTGGTTGGCATTGCAGTATGCATCTGAAAACATTCGCTTTCTTGTAAAATTCTGGGCCCGTATGTAAAACTCGAGGTTAATTTAACCCACGGCTACGGGCCTAACCCAGACTAGGACAAAATAAACCCCAAACCAAAATTAAATTAAAAAAGGAAGCGAAGAAAGAAAGACACACACACACACAAAAAAACTTTCCATAACGGCATAGGCACCTTGCTGGAATGGACCCGCTTCCTATTTAAACAAAAAACAACCGAAATTTTTACCCTAGAGCTAGTTTTCTTTTCAGTCTCGTTAGGTAAAGGGGAGATAAACTGAACTTTATACGTAGGAGCAGTATACCGCTTGCCTCTCTTGACTTGCGCTGGTCTGACCATAGGAGCTGGATGGGTATGGGTGGGGTGGGTGTTTGCGAGTTTAACGTCCTTTTCCACCACGTAAGGGTGATATCAAAAACGAGGCAACGAGAAAAAGGCCAGCACAAGTATTTGACCCCAGTCGAGATTCGACCTCCCAACCAAGCATTGAAAGTCCAACGTTCTACCATTCGGCTATCCCGGCTCCCCCTTCAGAAACAGCACAATACTTGATTCTGTTGGGTTTTTTTTTCAGTTTAAACCCACTCATGGACTTTTTTCTTTGTTCAGTGCCGGAGACAGCATAGATGGCTTTGTGAACGTCACTGGCAGTAAGGTTGCCGTACAAAACAACGGTCACGTCAGATGGATGGTGCCACTCATTGTCAACAGCGCATGCGCCGTCGACGTCACATACTTCCCGTATGACGAGCAGATCTGTGAGGTCAAGTTCGGGTCGTGGATCTACGACCTCGGGCAGATTGACCTTCGTTTGACCTTGGACCGCCCTGACCTTCAGCACTACATCATGAACAGCGAGTATGACCTCGTCAACGTGTCCTTGAACCGCGAAGTCCTTGACAGCTCCTGTTGCCCCGGGGACGGTCACCATGCCATGGTGAACTTGAAGATCCACTTGAGGTCAGCCGTGTTTCTTTCACCAGCTGTTTGTATTTGATGATTACAAAGAGAGGAATAAATTTCAGGGTTCTGCATCAGCGCAGGACATCGGTCATACACCGACAATAAATTTTCGAACTGTCAGATGACTCTCTTAAGGCCGCGATCCACGATCAGACAGTGCGGGACCGCAGTGCGGGATCTGATGAGTTCCTATGGCAACCAGCAGATTCTTGACGTCACTATCAGACAGTGCGGGATGCGGGATAGGGTTCAGCCGGCGCTACTTTCCATCCCGCACTGCGGGACGGGTGCCATCAAACAGCCAATCAAATTGCGAGCTTCGCGCACAGGCCCTTTTCACCCTTGACCCCAACAAAAGATAGCCGACCTTTCTCCGGTGGCCGGTCACGCACTGCGGGATACGTGGAGCGCTACATCCCGTCAGACATCTGATCCCGCAGCCGTCCGTCCCACACTGCGGTCCCGCACTGTCTGATCGTGGATCGCGGCCTTTACAAAGCCGGTCTAAGGTCCTATAATACCGCTGTTGCCGGTTACGAAGAGTCGGGTGCTCTCCAGCGCCGGAGACGCGAACAGTCCACCTGAGGTGGGCTACGCATGCGATGGCGAGCAACGTGAGCGTTTCGACCGGCGAAGATGTTCGCGATAAAATTAAATCAATGAAAGTTCCTGAACTGAAAAAAGTATCTGAAAGACAGGGGCGTGCGTTTAAGTGGCTACACAAAAGCGCAGCTTATCACTCTAGCCCTTGAAGCAGATCGGCAGTCGCTTCAACCGAGAGGTAGGCGGTGTAAAGGTCAAGTCGACCCGCTGTGACTTGTGGCTTGCCACTAATTTTTATTCAAGCACTTTGGCTGTTTATCAGTGCGAACTGAACTTTTGCTTGGAAATGAAAGTCTTTCTTTCTTGATTTTTGGTTCCATAACGATTGTGTTCAAACAATGTAGGTACCGGGACAGAATTTGTCCGCTTGTTCCCGACGAAATGGCGGCTGCACACGCTAGGCCACCGAGACGGGTCGGCGTTCTGCCTTCGAATCGCTTTTATCCACAAATTTCTTGAAACTTTTGAAGAAAAGGGCTCAAACTGAACGATCTCACCATTAGGTAAGACCGTCTCTGGGAATTTCTCCAGCTTATCTGATTTTCTCGAGCCATTTTGGCAGCCGATCGCAACGCAGTGGTAGTGCGGCATCGTGTGTGACTCGAGTAGCCCACATGCCGAGTCTATCAAGCCTTGTCTCGGTCCAAAATCGCGCACGTTCACGCATGTTCACGCGCTATAACGAGAATCGGCAACAAGGCCATTTGTGCGCCATATATTCAGAGCAAATGTATTGTCAACCGGGAGACAATGACAATGACAATGATCTGTATTTTCCAATGGTAAAAGTTTTGGCAGAAGTACCGTTTTCGAAGTTGACGTTGCTAAAGAGAAGAGAACTGTAGAAACAAGTTACACAAGAGAGAGAGAGAGAGAGAGAGGGGGGGGGGGGGAGGATGGGTGGGTGCTTGGGGGTTTAACGTCTTTTTCCACCAGAGAGAGAGAGAGAGAGAGAGAGAGAGAGAGAGAGAGAGAGAGAGAGATGATTGTATATTGTAATATGTTACTTAAGCCTGGCCATTTTGTTGTTTTGTTTCTTTTCTTGTAAATCGTTTTATTCTGGCCTTGTGTGGCCCTTTGTTAATTGTAGAAACCGCTGATTGAAAATTAATCATGTTTTGTTAAATCACTTCGGTTGGAAAATAAAGTTTGTTCGTTCGTTCTGGATCTCTGCTCACGCGGGACACCTCAAGTAATACGGACTATCCTCGACCTCTATAATATGTTTGATGTACGAAGAAGTGAAACGTGTTTATTATTTAAACCGGTTACATTTTTTATATATATTTATTTGCACCTTGTTTAATTGTCTTCCTTTTTATTTCAGTCTAGCGAAGAAGGACCTTGATTAGCCGCGAAACAGTCTTTGTTGGTTGCGCGGCGTTAACTAACTAACTAACTAACTAACTAACTAACTGCTCCCGCGGAATATTTCAACTAATCACACTACAGACGATGCAGACATAGGGGGTTTGTTTGTTTG
The DNA here is from genome assembly GCA_018292915.2 of Batillaria attramentaria. Lineage (NCBI taxonomy): Eukaryota > Metazoa > Mollusca > Gastropoda > Batillariidae > Batillaria > Batillaria attramentaria. The sequence goes on from JACVVK020000595.1 coordinate 280,699, forward strand.
TTTGTTTTCTTTCTCTCCCAACTTGGTGTACATTGCAGACGGAAGTCCCTGTACTACGACTACATCGTGATTGCACCGACCATCATGCTTTGCGTGCTGACGTTGGCTTCCTTCCTGTTACCGTGCCACAAAGGGGAGAAAATCGCCATCGGACTGACCGTGTTCCTCACGCTGTACGTTCTACAACTCCGGATTGCTGACAATGTCCCGGACACCAATTCCACTCCTATACTGGGTAAGACTTTCGCTCCTCAGTAATGCTTCTTTTTTTTAACCCATTTTTTCACCACCGACCGTGCACCCAGCGTTTGTGCAGAGCCCTTACATACCGGTACCAGTCTGGCTGATACAACCAAGCTGATTTTCAAACCATGGTGTTTGTGTATGTCCAGGTGTCTTTCTGTTCGTGGTCATGACTTTCAACTGTATTTCCCTCATCATGGCCACCATCGTGATGAACATCAAGAAGCGAGGTGACGAGAAACATTGCCCGGATGTTCCATCATGGCTGCTGTGGATCTGTCACCATGTCCTCAGCAGGTAAGACAGACAGACAGGTATTGGAACAAGGCGCCCAATCCACGTAAAGGGAGAACCACAGAGAAAGCTAACTGTGCAGGTCAAAGAATACAAACGCACAAGGCCTGAAAATGCCTCTATAGTCCCTGTTAGCCTCAAGTATCATAGTCACCCCTAAAACTGCTTTAATCTAATGCTTTAATGCAAAAAAGATCATGTACAAACCATTCAAAGCACATATCTGACAAGAGGGGATTTAGTGTTTTGTTGTTGTTCTTGTTATTGTTGTTGTTTTTAATAAATGTCTCCTTTCCGCTCAGGCCTCACTGAAGGCATGCTAGTCTACATTCTGTTTAGGGCAGAACACCATTAACCCAAATTCACTCGCGTCAACTTTGCCTCTCGTGCGCAAGAAGTCCCCGCTTCACTGGCAATATGCCTTCTGTTGCAACCCCCTGGCACCTTGTCCTACCGAAATTCAAAAATCATCAAAATCACGGTTTTTTCGTGACAATATAAATCATACTCGCAAAGCAGGGTAATTCAAACAAACACCAAGCTTGATCCCACGCACAGTTTGTGTCCTAACGCCTGTTATTTATCCAACACACTTGTGAAAGATCGGTAGACGAGCAAACTTCCGCACACCAAGGGGGAAAAAAGGACGCAAAACATTGTGAGAGTTTATTTTCATCCTCACCTTCACTTTCGCAGGATGATTGAAGGATTAACAGACATGACTCAGGATATAGTGATAACAGATGCTGTCTGTCTTTTGCAGGGTCGTCTGCACGCGTTATCTGTGGAAAGACGACATCCTCATCCCCGAGAAGAGCGATGATGCTGATGATAACGACACCGACAACCTGGAACACAACTGCATCGACAGCGTCTACCGCCAAGCTTTCAACCGTAACTACTCCGCCGTCAGCACTAGTGACGTCATGTACTACCCTGTGACGTCAGGCACGTCATCCAGCCAGCAGCTGCTCCCGTCTAACACACCACCGGGCGATTTGTCATCCACCGTCAGACGCAGGAGAAAACGCGCCGGGTTAAGAACGAGAGGAACCGTCGAGGGCATCGTCCACCCAAGGGAGGCAACTGCCGACGACCGAGTTACGGCCCCTGGAGAGCGAATGTTTCACATGAAGCGGCAGTGGTTCTTCGTGGCGGAGGTGGTGGACAAGTTCGCGTTCCTGATCTACCTGGTCACGATGTCCGTCACCATCTTCATGATCCTCTACGTTGTGCCCGTCTACATGCGTCACGATCCGGAGTAAATGTATTCAAATTTCAACATGAATATTCATGTGAATGTGAATATCCATGGCGGCTTTGTTGACTTACAGTAACTGCGAATTGTGTAGGCGCTTTACCCAATTTCGTGAACTGGCTCAAAAGCGCCGCGGACTGGACCCAGCACGCTCACGTGAATCACACGCATTCTCAACACACTGGACAAGAACACATTACAATAATGTGGTGCGAAGGGTCGACTCAGTAATTTAAGTTTCGGAATTTAGAACTGCATTTATTTGAATTTTGTCGGCTGAACATTTCCAAAGCAGAGAGGGAGGAAGCCGGAGTACCCGGAGAGAACCAGCGACGCTCGGGCTTTTAAGAGATAATAGCCACTGAATGGAATGAGCTCGTGGGTATTTGATGATCACTTTATCTACGGAATCATGCATTGCTCTGTAATAGTAAAATGTAAATTACCACTGATGCGTAATAAATTGATATACATAATCTGGGTGTTAAAGTGCTATGATATCACATGAAGTTGTTGTTGTAGTTGTTGTTGTTGTCGTTGTTGTTGTTGTTGTTGGTGGTGGTGGTGGTGTTTTGGTTGTTTGTTGTCGTTTTCTTTGTTTTTTATTCGATTTTTTTGGTTGTTTGTTTGTTTGTTTGTTTTCTGGGTTTTTTGTTGTACGTTTTTTGTGTTGTTGGTTTTGGTTGGTTTCTCTTTTTCTTTTTTTTTCTTTTTTTTTTGGGGGGGGGGGGAGGGGGGCGGAGACATCATGACACCTCGTGTGATATCATTTGCCTAAAATTAACCTTTTCGGTAGCAAAACCAAGTGGATGTACATGTCAACAGAGTGCAAATGTGATATTACACGTAATAATAATTATTGATATTTGTTCAGTGGTTCAGTTCAGCCTCAGGGTCATGAACCACTTGGTTTTGCACGTGCACTACGTTTAGATGAGTGATTACAGATGAAAAAATACACAAATGACACAATAACTGATGAAGGCCGTAATCAGTTTAACAGGTTTTCTGTTTAAATTATAGAAAGTATAATGAAGTACATGTGTCCCCATATTAAAATTACACGGCAGGAGAACACAGAAAGAGAAAAGAGAAGTGAGAAAGTGAGAAGAGCTTCAAATAATGACTCATTCGATTATCAATCAACCAGCCAGCCATTAATCAGTAGTAATGTGGGAAATTTGTATAGCGCCCTTGCCAGTAGCTCTAGGCGCTTTACAACACACACACACACACACACACACACACACACACACACACACACACACACACACACACACACACACACACACACAATGAATATAATAATTACAATGAAGAATCTTGAAAATAGAAGAAACAAACACAAGAAATACATCCAGTGACAATAATAATCATGACGGTATTCCAAACTGTTGTGCCACTATTACACCAAGCTCAGTTAATAAAACATCAAGAAACTAGCCCCCCCTCCCCCCCCCTCCACCTCAACCCACCCCCGTATTCCCCCCCCCCCTCATCCCCCCCCCACCCCCCGCCTCCTCCGAATCTGTGATTATCATCATTCTAAGGCGAGACCTTCGTGTTGCCAGTGTGAGACATCTCATTCACGGGTGGTAGTTGATATTATTTCCACCCACAGGAGTCTGGTGAGAAAAAAAAATCACATGTCAAAATAAGCAAATATCCCTTTTTGCACATGTTTTACTTACTTGTGGATCGGTGCTATTTATTCAAAACAGAAATTGGATAATATTAATTACGATAAAGAAGAAGGAGACAGACAGACAGACAAAAAGGAAGAGAGACTGACAGACAGGCAGATAGGCAGAAAGAAAGAAAAAAAAATTAAAAAATGGTAGCAAAGACGAGAAATGTGGACTGTCTTCATTTATGCCGATTACTGTCACTGTTGCCGTTATACTTCTCGTCCTTCAAACTATAACCATATTGAGTATCTTCCTGGCTTCGGGGGAGCCGGGATAGCCGAATGGTAGAGCGTTGGACTCTCAATGCTCGGGTCGTGAGTTCGAATCCCGGCTGGGGCCAAATATTTGTTCTGGCCTTTTTCTCGTTGCCCCGTCTTTGATATCACCCTTACATGGCGGAAAAGGGCGTTACACTCCCAAACACCCATATGCCCACCCTTCCTGGTTTAGATCTGCAGATTTGTTTTTTTATTCTCTTAAGAGCCTGCACCCGTCCACCCCGTGCCCACTATAAATATGATGAGACCTGTTAAAAAGAACAAGCCACTGCACACCAGTAGGAGCCACTTCAAGCCACTATTACGCAAGGCGTGGGCCCTTCCCCGCTAGGCCCGCGACCGCTGCAGATTGCGTAATAGTGACTTGAAGTTACTTCTAATGATCTGAAGATTTCAAGAAAAATTGCATGGGCTTTTGATTAAGTCATGAAAGATTAAATTTAAACTGAATAAACATTTCATGTCTGACGTCTTCTTAAGAACGCAGTTCTTCAGCTTTTGGTAGAGATTAGTTGGTGTTTGGGGGTTTAACGTCCTTTCCCATCGCGTCTGGGTAATATCAAAGACGGGGCGACGTGAAAACGTTGCACAAATATTTGGCTCCTTGCCAAAATTCGAACTCTCAACCCGAGGATTGGAACTCGGCTATAGCAGCTCCCCAGCTTTCCATGAGGGTGGGTGGGTGTTTGGGAGTTTAACGTCCTTTTCCACCATGTAAGGGTGATATCAAAGAGGGGGCAACGAGAAAAAGGCCAGCACAAATACTTGGCCCCAGCCGGGATTCGAACTCACGACACGAGCATTGAGAGTCCAACGCTCTACCATTCGGCCATCCCGGCTCTCCGGCTTTCCACGAGGTAGGCCTGATAATTCACAGCCTAGTAAAGAAATGTCTGTTTATGTTTACCCTAGCATACGTACTTGCACAAATACATTTGTTCTGTCGAGCGCACCAGCAGGCGAGACCGACAACAATGATTACAAAAAGCAGAGTTCCAAGTGAAGATCCGACAATAATGCCTATTTGGTCCTTAGTCAAACCACCATCGTCATCTGCGGCCGACGCCGGTGTGGTATCAGCTGCGACAAAGAAAAGAAATGGTGTAAGTTCTCGGCATGCTTCGACAACCAACAACAACAACAACAAAAGGCCCCACCCAATCTCTATATCAAAATACAAACCTTTTCCAAACACTACAACAATTTATTGACTTATCGGGTCGCTTCGCCCCATTTAAATTTCTAAACCTGCAGGGGCGTAGGAACCACGGGGGCCCTGGGGGCCCAGGCCCCCGTTCGATTTTTGGAAGGGGGGCCCGAATATCTTTGGGCCCCCCTTGCTTTTGATAAGAGGAGAGGGGGCCCACCAGTGGTGGGGACCCCCTGCTCTGCTGTCGCAGGACACAATCCTTGGCAGTCAACACACACACACACACACACACACACACACAAAAACCTCCCCCCCCCCACCCACCCTTCTTCACCCCGGCCGTATGGCTCACCCGACTTAGTGGGCCCCTCTTCCTCTCAGCATCTTCCTACGCGTCTGAACCTGTGTCCACGAGGACGGGCTATTGCCACCACCACTCACAGTAAAGTTTGATATGCTCTTTCTTCTTTTCTTTCTTCTTCCTGCTCTTCTTCTTCTTCTTCTTTTTTTATTTTTTTTTTTACGTCTTTACATTTCATTCCAGTTTTTCCACGCCAATTTCTCCGCCATGCTTATTGTAAACTGGTTCAGATGAGCACGTATATAAGTTTTTACTTGTTCTGCTCTCTTTCAACGTAATACTGTTTACTGCTTGACGGTGATCCGGCTTCAATGAATAAAAATGTTTAACTCTTTGACGACGGAGCGCAATTTCAGAAATTTCAGAAATTGCGCTCCGTCGTCAAAGAGTTAAACCAACAACACTGACAATGACAATGACAACACCGACAAGAAACTGTCGCAGTTTAGACTGAAGGACAAACGGTAGGTGGCGTTTTGAAGCGACAAAAATGAACTTTGAGTCCCTGTCCTACGCATCATACAGCTCTAGAATTGTTTGTTTGTTTGTTTGTTTGTTTTTCATTCTCATGATTATCAATAATACGTCAAAGGTACGCACAGAGAGTATTCTTATTTTCTGTTTACGGAAAAATAATTGTCTAGTTTGTTCAACACTGGTTCTTGGGGGGGGGGGGAGAGAGAGAGAGAGAGAGAGAGAGTAAATGGTTTCACAAACATCTGGTGCATTTACAAACCTGTGAGTGAGACGTCGCCCACAGTGAAATCCGCGGCTTGGTCCACGAAGTCGATACCGTCCCGACTCACCAGGCAGCGGAATTTCCTCCCTTGGTCATCTGGAGTTACCGTCCTTGTCAGCCGGCTGACCTGTCTTCTGTGGCATGGAAAGTTTGGGTCCTGTGTGCTGGGGTCATTGACAATGTCTGACTGTGTCTCGTAGTCCTTGAACGCTCCACCGCCGCAGATTTCATACTGCCACTTCCACGTTACCTGCAGAAAACATCAATTGTTTGAGGTATCGGATGATACTGTTCAAAATAGCTGCTGACGTACAGAGATGGTGACGTCATGAGTGAAATCATGTATCATACACTGATAACAATACAACTGTTCGAGCTCCTGAAACAGTAACCGTTACTATTCCGAAAATCTTGTCCCTATTCGACAATTAATGAATAGTATTTTTTTTATTAGTATTATTTATATCATTTATATATATTATATATATTACGTGAGTTGGCATGGCCCGTCCCAGGGCGCTCGTGACCGGATACTTCGGATATACGTCGCATATAAGTTCTAAGACTATCATAAGTTCGTCGCCTATCATCTCTCCGGCGACGTGGGAGGGTGGGTGGGTGGGAGTTTAGGAGTTTAACGTCCCTTTCCACCACGTCAAAGACGGGGCAACGAAAAAAAAGCCAGTACAAATATTTGGCCCCAGCCGGGATTCGAACTCACGACCAGAGCATTGAGAGTCCAACGCTTTACCATTCGGCCCCCCCCCCCCCCAACCTTCCCTCCACCGACGTGCCTTGTCGCCAAAACTATGTGTAACACAGTGATTATTTCGTCTCAGATGACAAGCTGGCATGTTGCCGTTATTGTCTGGAGTCGAGAGATTTGGCTGTGAATCCGAGGCTCGTGGCAAACTGTCTGTTGGATCTTTTCCAGATCTGCCGTGCTCAGGCTTAGTGGGTCAGTGTGACCATATTTTGTTTGTCACGTCATTTGTAGACAAGGCAAAACCCATCAAATATAATTATGTATGACGATGGACTTGAGTTGAATCGCAGGGCACAAGGTATCTGCATTGTTGTATGCTTGGCGTCCCCCCCCCCCCTCCTTCCGCTGAAGCGTTGGGCTCATACTGCGGTTGACTCAAAAACCGGAGGTGGTCAGGAGGGAGAGTCAAAAGTGAAAACAATGCACATTGGAGGGGAGTCAAGTCAAGTCAAGTCAAGTCAAAACACTTTATTTATCCCACAAGGGGCAATTCATCTTCGGACGGGCTCAATAACTCATTATGACAAAATATTATAAAAGATATAAGAGCATATTAAAATCAAATAATTAAAAAAAATAAGTTCAGATGATTAACCATAACACACACACACACACACACACACACACACACACACACACACACACACACACACACACACACACACACACACGCACGCACGCACACACACACACACACACACACACACACACACACACACACACACACACACACACACACACACACACACACACACACACACACGCCGTATTTATCACAGATTGTTCAGTAGACGGACGGCAACGGGAACAAATGGGGATACAAAATGGGGTACAAAATGGGGATGGCGGGGGGGGGGGGGGGGGGGGCTACAGATTGTGGAGGCTGCAGTCTCTCCCGGAAAGACTTTGTCCGAAATATCTGTCGCTGATGTCGTAATGGAACGTCAAAGGTCGTCTATGCGGCAGAAAGGGTTTTACCGGAGGTTGTAATACGCATCGACAATATGAGTAAAAGATGTGTTTTAAGGTGGGACTTAAAGACTGCTAACGACTGAGCATTTCATTATTTGTAAAGACAGCTCGCTTCCATTGTAATGGACGTAAGTCCGAACACAAAAAAAATGTCTGAGTCTGTGTGAGTTTGTCTCTACCTTATCTCCGTCGTCCTCGGCGTTGCCAATAAGCCCTTCGCACTTCAGTTCCAGTTTTGCCCCGACGCGCAAGATCCCATCAGTAGGTATTACAGGTGTTATCTGTAAGTTACCTGGAAATACTTTAAAAAAAGAAGAAGAAGACTTTCAATGAGTACATGATTGTATACTGTTGCCGAACACAAACTAATACATGCTTGTGACGCTGTGTTGGAGATTCTATTCACGCACGTTCGGACGCTCGCACGCACACACACACACACACACACACACACACACACACACACACACACACACACACACACACACACACACACACACACACACACGCACGCACGCACGCACGCACGCACGCACGCACACACACACACACACACACACACACACACACACACACACACACACACACACACACACACACACACGCTGGTTTGTCATGATATTAATTTTGTTGTCACGAAATTTAAGCGTGATTTTCGTGAATTTGTTGTTGTTGCTGTTATTTTGTACGGCGAGGTGCATTCCAGGGGGTTGCAAGAGGAGTCAAGTTGCTTGTGAGGCTGGGACTTTTTGCGCACAAGCGAGGCAACGGCGACGCGAGTGGTTTTGGGTAAAGTGGCTTCCTGGCCTAAACGGAAAGTAGAATAGCATTACTACTCCAGTGAGGCCACAGGGTCTGCATGGGAAAAGGATGCGACAGTCCTTCGCCCTGTATAATGGGAGAAGAGACAAAGTCGCACTATACAATGAACCTGAGATGACAGGAGGTGGGTAGATTTCTCCAGGTGTGTCAGGTATCGCTCACGTGAACCACACGCATTCAGTAACCACACTTACTATTCAGGACTTACCATGTACAGCGGGCGTTTTCTTGCCATGTAGCGCAGGGTCAGTACCGTTGGAGTAGCCAATCGTACACGTGTACGTCCCGGGATCTTGACACGGGTCACTAAGTTGCACGGTGAATGTAATCCCGCGTTCCTCAATACTCCCAGAAGCGGTTGTTCCACGGAGACGTGACAGGTCACGGACAGTGCCATTTTGTTTTCCTAGTTCCGCAGAAGCCAGATCGACTTGGGACACCCTGTCATTGTTTGCGGGGATCGCGAGTTCTTTGCGGATGGTCAGTTCTGTGAGTTCCTCGATTTGTGTGTCGTTTGGTGGGGCGCAAACAATCTTCAAGCGCCTGTGGGATCTCGTGCCGAATACGTTAATGCACGATGGCTCAAGGGTAATGACTGCCTCGGCTGCGTCTGTAAAAGTATGGGGGGAAAAAATCACGATTACAAGGGACGCGGAAAGCAATGGATTTCAAGAGTAAGAAAACCATTTATGTAAGATGAAATGCATTTCCTTTTTACTTAACGATCTTAGAAGTAGATTTATTCCACTGAAATATTATAAGTACCCCTCTTACAGTACCTTACGTCTATTATATGAAAACAATACATGTTTGTTTAATCTGGCAAGGTATATTCATTACGGTCTAGAACGTCGCAGTAATGCTTGTATTTTCTGCATTTTATTGTATGCCTGTACCCGTGAACTTACTTACGGGGCTGGAAGCCCTTCAGTAATAAAGATGCTACTACTACTATTATAAATTCAGCTGCAAGCATACTAGGGCTATGTTTGGTTTCCTTGCTTCAGCCGATACACCCCCTCCATCCACCCACCCCTCGAAACAAAAACAAAAACAACAAACAAAAACAAAACAGAACAAACAAAAACCAACCTCAGCAACAATAACAAACAAACACCCCCCCCCCCCCTCTCCCGAGAAACACAAGAACACAAACCCCAACTGACAAGACAGAAACAACACAACAACAAAAACAACAACAACAACAACAACAACAAATAAACAAAACACCCTATGTCTTCTGAATGAAGCTGTATCAATGTTAAACACCTGCAATCAAGTCAAGTCAAGTCAAGTCAAGTCAAAATACTTTATTTATCCCCGTAGGGCGAGCATAAGACACATAAAGAAGTTAAGATCACTAAATTCATATAATTGTACTTTCTCTCTCTCTCTCTCTCTCTCTCTCTCTCTCTCTCTCTCTCTCTCTCTCTCTCTCTCTCATTTACTCAGATTTCTGACAGTTATTTGAAAATCAGTCCTGTCAAGCCTAAAACATTCTTTCTTCAACCTTACTATCATTTTTCCTGCGAGATTTAAAACTCAGACACGGAAAATGAATCCACATTATACACTATACTCACAGACTGATGCGACGAATGCCAGGAGAAATCCCGGTTTAAGTGAAGGAAGAGCCATTATAGTTTTGCCAAGTGCACTGCAGTCATTTTTCTCTCATGTGTTCCAGCGAGTGTCTTGGAAGACGGCCTAACACAAACTGAGAACTTGAAGCTACAGTGCATGGATCTGGCTATCGATATCATCGTTTGTTTATGTGTGTGTGTGTGTGTGTGTGTGTGTGTGTGTGTGTGTGTGGTGTGTGTGTGTGTGTGTGTGTGTGTGTGTGTGTGTGTGTGTGTGTGTGTGTGTGTGTTTATTTTGTATCTGGTATTGAAAGAGTACGTACCAATCAATAATCCGATCTCTGCTTTAACCAGTCAGATCTTTTTATACAGCTGACCAGGAGGAGCGGATTTTCCTCGGGCTTTTTGAAAGCACGCTCGGTCGAATAATGGTTTTTATTCCTGTGGGGTTTTCCGTTTCCTCCATTGCGCATTGTGTTTGGATTCACCAATGCACACAGATTCTACACGACACTTGGAATCAAACAGCACCCGTCTACCCTTGCAGACAAAGGCAGGTATTGTTGACAGGAACTGAGCGTAACACAGTTTGCGTGCTGTCTCTTCTGTTGCGCCTGTCAAGCTTTGAATACTGATGACGCAAATCACAGGTGCTCTTTGGCTTAAATGGTCAATTCCGCGCATTATGAAGCACTCTCACTGCCTGAAACGGTAAGTGTTGTATAGTTTTGGTAATACAACGTACTACGTTGCGATCTCAGTGGTACGCTGGTTTCAACATCTAGTAAGTCACGTGACGAAAGTTGTGTTCACTGCAGCAATACCCCTACCCCCGCACCCCCGCATCCCCGCACCCCACACCACCTGGTGTATAACCTCCGCCATCTCTGATCAGCAGTCGCGGCTCACATCGCCAAAAGCAGACGATATTGACCATTTCAACAGCACCATGCACATTCAGTACTGAATATTTCAATCTGTTGATGATTTATCGTGCTTACTTCATCGGCACCCGAAATACCCGGAACTGGCTCTCTGCTTGCTAATGCTGACCGCAGTTCTCGTGTCCATATTTAGAGCGTTGGACTTCTAATGCTAGGGTCGTGAGTTTCGTATCCCGGCTGGGGCCAAATATTTATGCTGGCTTTTTCATCGTTGCCCCGTCTTTGGCATCACCCGTATGTGGTGGTAAAGGACGTTAAACCCACAAACACCCATCCACCCACCCTCGTGTCCATAATTCATACATGCCAGATTGGCTGTGTTCCACTGTAATGACCGCTCTTTCACCAGTGCGTTTGACCTTGGCTATTGGAATTTAAGTTCTACCAGGACTTTTAGGTAACAGTTTTCTTTCACAGATTCAAGTTTTGAAGATAATGGTGATAAGCGAGTGATAAGTGATAATGGTGGGGCGGTCGGTGGTCTAGTGGTTAAGAGACTTGTCACCAATGCGAGAGGTCAGAGGTTCGAGTCCCATTCGGGGCGAAGAATTTTTCCTTCTCGTACGTGGCATTGTTCATTCGGACCGATCGTCGGGGGTTCTCTCCGGGTACTCCGGCTTCCTCCCCCTCTGCTTTGGAAATGTTCAGCCCAGCAAATTTAAAAAAAAAATACAATCCTAAATTCCGAAACCTAAATAGCTGAGCTAACCCTTCGCACCACGTGATTGCAATGTGTTTATGTCCAGTGTGTGAGAGGATGCGTGTGATTCAAGTGAGCGTGCGTGTTGGGTTCAGTTCGCGGCGCTTTGAGCCGATTCATGAAATTGGGAAAAGCGCCTATACATTATTATTATTATTTATAGCCTGTGGAAAACTGAACCTTTGGATTTAGATGCTTGTTACGAACGTGGCTGCGTCTTTTGTTTGTGTGCTGACGGATAACGTCTGTATTGTTCTTTTGAAGGTTGAGTGAGACAGAGAAGTTGCTACGTTTAGTTCATATTGTGTTTTGGTAATGTATTTCTGTTTTCCGTGATCCAGAAGTTTCTAGTGTTATCACGAAAATTCTAGAAGTAGCGACTTTGTTTCTTTGTTTTGATTGTAGCTAATCTTGCCTGGGGGGGGGGGGGGGAGTACGCGTTTAGGGTCGAGGTCTGAGTCGCCCGGAAATTTCGTGCAAGTCGCTTTGTAAGGAGTTGTTTACGGTTAGAAGTGGTTATATATCGCGCCTAGATTCGGCGGGCGGGTACTCGATAATTCTGGATTGTTCTTAAGTTTTAAAATAGTAGTGAGGTGATTAACGTTCTGATTTTTGATTGGTTCCTTCATAACAGAGGTTCAGAATTTGCTGGAACGTTATGACTGTATATAAGACTCTGAGATGTGTGTGTGTGTGTGTGTGTGTGTGTGTGTGTGCGCGCGCGCGCACGAGAGAAGTTTATATGTGCGAAGCTTGAGAGTGCGGTGTGACACCAGAGAAGTGCTGTTACAAACTCCACACGGTTATAACTCTTCTACGCGCTCACGAGTCTTTTTGTGAGTGAGAGAGACTTCTTAGCAGTCATATAAGAACTCGCTGCGTGAGGAGTGTTCGCCTGTGTGTCATCGTATTCCTCGGTAAGACGACGGGCTCTTCAAACATTCACCACGTAACAATGCTGCTCACTTATGATGATAATGATAATGATGATCATGATGACGATGATGATGATAACAATAATAATACAGAGTTTTTACACAACGCTGCTCTCTAAGTGCCAAGGTCTCGCTGCGGTTAAAGCACACACACACACACACACACACACACACACACACACACACACACACACACACACACACACACACACACACACACAATTTGCACCTACTCTAAAATCCAATTTGGCAGATACAGCGACATCAAACGGTGCACACAAACAGCATCAGTTGTTTGCCTCTCTAAGCAGGCACAGTTAAACAATGCATCCTCACTGCGTCTTCATTGAGCAGCGTGTTTTGGATGATTCTCGGCTTCTTATAGCGAGTGTAGCTTGCCGTGTCGACCGTATCGTTAAAACGACATCGTGGATACTTGCTAGTAACTGCACTTTAATGGGTCGTGCATTGCTTTTATTACAGTACTGTGTAAAAATTACCACGGATGGGTAAAAAAAATATCATATATACATACTCAATAAGCGTGCTACAGTGTTGCCTTAATGCAGGCACGTTCATTCCAGATTTCAGGGTGTGGAGGGTACAGCCAACACAGGATCGCTCAGCGACATATAATAATTAAGTGAAACAAAACTGTCAACAACAAAAATGCAGTATAATTATTTATATCTAATGATCAGATGTCTCTCTCTCTCTCTCTCTCTCTCGGGGAGCCGGGGTGGCCGAATGTTAGAGCGTTGGACTTCTGATGCTCGGGTCGTGAGTTCGATCCCGGCTGGCGCCAAATATTTGTGCTGGCTTTTTCATCGTTGCCCCGTCATTGATATCACCCTTTGTGGTGGAAAAGGATGTTAAACCCCCCAACACCCACCCACCCACCCACCCTCCTCTCTCTCTCTCAATAAAGAAATAAGGATATAATTATATGGATTGTATGTAGAATGTATGCAGATCTTTGCTGGACACAGAACAGCTCGTGTGGTGTCGTTTACCTAAAATCAGTCTCTTCAGTGGCAAAACCACGCGAATCCTAAAGGGAGTGCACATGTTGAGCAAAGAATAAACACTGAAGTCTGTCTCGTGATTCATGTCATCTTCAAGGTATTGACTGTCGTCCCTGTAAGCGTACACTACGTTAGGATGATTGTGGCTCTAGATGACTGTGCATGAATAGTAGGAGTCTTCAATTTCTTGAAAGAATGTAATCTCTTTCATAAAATATAGTCTTTTACATAATGCAGTCTGTGATACTGTTTTTAGGCCTGAAGAAATTAATCTTGTACAGGATCTCATTTAAGTCTCACCAATTTTTAATATATATTTACATCATGTCTTAAGCTAGCCCTTTTTATGTTTTAAAGGACCTGGCAGGATGGGACTGTGCCAGCCGCGAAATAGTCTTTGTTGCTTGCGCGGCGTTAAGCCCTAAATAACTAACTAACTAACGAATAGTAGGAGAGCCGGGTGGCCGAATGGTAGAGCGTTGGACTTTCAATGCTCGGGTCGTAAGTTCCAATCCCGGCTGGCCTTTTTCCCGTTGCCCTGTCTTTGATATCACCCTTACGTGTCGGAAAAGGACGTCAAACTCCCAATCAACCCCCATCCCTACCCCATTCCTCCGCATAAATGGCACAATAACCAACGAGGTTTGTAACCATTTTGACATTTTTAATCGTAGACATTACGATGGATAATATGTGTCATGTATTTAAAGCAATATGCAACAGAAGAATACAGAAAGATTGGTGACAAGTAAGATGCGTTTGAGGCACAGAAATGTAACATACGTAGAGATTGGTATAAATGCAAAAAGGTGGAAAAGTGAACTTAAGTAAATAAGGAAACAAATCAATAGGCACAAAAATGTAACATACGTAGAGATAAATATAAATGCAAAAAGTGTATAAGTGAACTTAAGTAAATAAGGAAACAAATCAATAGGCACAGAAATGTAACATACGTGGAGATAAATATAAATGCAAAAAGGTGTATAAGTGAACGTGATTAAATAAGAAAACAAATCAATAGGCACAGGAATGCAACATCCGTCTTTACAGTGATATATACGTCATATTGTCATATGCAATGAAACTGATATTTAACTGGGAATATTTCGACATCCAGAAGTTCCTTCTTATTCTTCCCAGGTAGTCAGATGGGAACACCGGTTTTACGCACGAAATGTGCTGTACGTCATACAAAAGGTCTGGCACGGACACAGTCCTGACTGGCAAATGTTGAACTTTCTTCAGAGGTGGTAGTTGAGCCGGGCCTCTCTCTCTCTCTCTCTCTCTCTTTAGGGAATCAGAAAGCGTTTACTATGCTGGGCACAGAAACCGTTTCAGAAGGCTTTTGTCTTTTTTCCTCTTCTTCTTCTTTTTTTTTTTTTTTTTTTCTCTCCTTTTTGCTGTTGTTGTTGTTGTTGTCGTTGTTGTCTGTTTTGCCTTCCTTCATCATTTTCCCGTTTCATTATTCTCAGGTATAATTTTATTTCTTTTTCATGTGTGTATATGCAGATAAAGGTACAATCAGAGTGTAAGTCGAACCGGTTATGTTCTGTCTGAGACGAGACCCTGGTACAGGTGTATCTTAAGTCCTTCCGGCGCGAGACCTCTCATTCACCAGGAAATGTCGTCATCTTCCTCTAGTGAGGAAAAATATAATACGTTAGCTGATTTCAAATTCGATTATTCTAAATTTCTATTTGAACAGAGTTATTAATAACTTCCAATTAACCGTGAAGAGAAACAGAATGGTAAATATACGGACTATTGGTGTCTATGATATGTTACATACTACTTACGTTGTCATTTCTCGGATGCACTATCCGTCCCGCAAGCCCTACTACGCCCCAGAAACAAGGACCTTAACACCCTTGCAGCTTCCCTAACCAGACTACAGCAGTCCACAGAGCACACAGTCATCCAGTGGATACCCTCACACTGCAACATCCATGGCAACGAGGAGGCTGACAGGCTGGCGAAGGATGGGAGCAGGCTACCACAAGAGGAGCAGGAACTCACTTTTGAAGAGACCAAGACCATTGTGAGGGAGATCCAGAGGAGAGGGTGGCGGCAAGAACACCCGGACTACAACAACAATGACGACTACTACCACCTTCCCTGAGAAGACCAGGTGGTCATCATGCGTTTGAGGACAGGCTACTGCAGACTCAAACACCACATGTTCTCCAAATCAACATCGGTGACACTGCAGCATGCCCCTGTGGCGCACCGCGGATGACAGTTGAACACCTGCAAAACTGTCCAACGCACCAGAACCAAAGAGCGACAACCTGGCCTACAGACACACCGTTGCGGGAGAAGATCTTCGGCTCGGCTGAGTGTCTCCGGCGGACTGCAACCTTCATCAGGACTACTGGCGTGCCTGTCTGAGTGATCGAGGAAGAAGAAGAAGAACTTACTGCATTTCGTGTTATGGTTCTGCCCACCGGTGTTGTTGCTGATTGTCCAAGTAGTCTTCTTTGGATCGACAGCTGCTGTGAATGCCTCCTATCTTTGCAGAGTTTGAAAGTCATGCAAAAGGCATTCATATTTATACATTATGTATCCGTGAACATTTGGTATTACAAGCGGAAGAGAGCATAGCAATTTCGTCTTATTAACACTACAATACGCACCTGCAAACATTCATCTCCTCCGCCGAACGCGCCTCCAACAGAGAATGACAAGGCCGCTCATCAGTAGAAATCCAAATGATCCGACTCCAATCGCTGTTTTTTGAACTGTAGTCAAACCATCACCATCATCTGGCAGTGACGCAGCTGTGACAAAAAATAGTGTTCCTGCTAGTGTTTCTTCTTCCTCTTCTTCATCTTCAACAACAACAACGACAACAACAACAACAACAAACCTGTCTGACTTAGAAAACAACACCTCTCTCTCTCTCTCTTTCTTTCTTCTTCTTCTTTTTGAACAACAACAACAACAACAAACCTGTCTGGCATAGAAAACAACACCTCTCTCTCTCTCTCTCTCTCTCCTTCTTCTTTTTCAACAAAAACAACAACAAACTTGTCTGGCTTAGG
>JACVVK020000595.1:302500-319815 GCA_018292915.2 Batillaria attramentaria
ACACACACACACACACACACACACACACACACACACACACACACACACACACACACACACATCCGCACGCACACACACACACACACACACACACACACACACACACACACACACGACACTCAGTGTGGCGGGGAAGTACGCTCAAGGGGCACCATGCCCGCCAGTAAGTGTTGTTATTGTCAGAGTTACACTGCATGTGCGTTTATGCCACAAAACGTGCCTTTGAACGTGGAATTTTTAGCCCGTCCTAGGCTATGATGTTGTTTCCATTACAATGGAAACAACATGTTAGTGTTTGTTTATTGCTCTGTCTGTGTATTAGAGGAGTGAGAGTCTAGTGGTTAAGAGACTTGTCACCAATGCGAGAGGTAAGGAGTGCGAGTCCCACTCGGGGCAAAGAATTTTTCCTTCTCGTATGTGGCACCGTTTATGCGGGCCGACCGTCGGGGGCTCTCTCCGGGTACTCCGGCTTCCTCCTCCTCTGCTTTGCAAATGTTCAGCACACCAAATTTGAAAAATAAACGCAAGTCTAAATTCCGAAATTTAAATAGCTGAGGCTGACCCTTCGCACCACGTGATTGTAATGTGTTTATGTCCAGTGTGTGAGAAAATGCGTGTGATTCACGTCAGCGTGCGTGTTGGGTTCAGTTCGCGGCTCTTTGAGCCGATTTATGAAACTGGGTAAAGCGCCTATACAATACTCATTAGTAGGAGTAGTAGTAGTAGTAGTAGTAGTAGTAGTAGTAGTAGTAGTAGTAGTAAATCCATACTATACTCACGAAATGAAGCGATGGACACCAAAAGACAATAACAACTAGCTGACAGAAAGGTCATTTTACAGTGGACGCTGCGGTTATTGTTTACGTGTGTTCCGAAAAACGTCTAACTTGGCGTGAGATCTTATGCGATGTCTAGTCATATGTTTTCTTTTGCCTGACAGTTTCTTATGTAAACGGCTGACGGCAAAGGGCGTTTTTTTCCCCCCTTTCTTTTTTCAGAAACCATTTCGCAAGCACGCTTTGTTAAATAGTAACTCGATCTAGAACGGGTGTTCCTGTTTCCTTCGTTTGATTGTGACGAGTGTTTGACATTGGGCTCTCTCTCTCTCTCTCTCTCTCTCTCTCTCACACACACACACACACACACACACACACACACACACACACACACACACACACACACACACACACACACACACACACACACACTCTCTCTCTCTCTCTCTCTCTCTCTCTCTCTCACACACACACACACACACACACACACACACACACACACACACACACACACACTCTCTCTCTCTCTCTCTCTCTCTCTCTCACACACACACACACACACACACACACACACACACACACACACACACACACACACACACACACACACTCTCTCTCTCTCTCTCTCTCTCTCTCTCTCTCTCTCTCTCTCTCTCACACACACACACACACACACACACACACAGAGACAATCTGCACGCTACGGTGTTGCTGGGATCACATAACACCCAGGCGAAGGCGGGTATTGTTATGACGTGACTTCTCAGTTACACCTGTTGTGCTTTGTGAATAGTAACGACGCAATTCATGACTGGAACGCTATGGCTCAAATGTCTGCATGTACACCGCTTACCATAATGTCAGTTGCGATCGACGTGGTATGCGGACATAAATATCAGTCTCGACTAGAGTCGTTGTGTTGAAAACAACTCTTGTACGGTCTATTCGCCAACTGCACTGCCCACAAAACGTAATGGGCTGCATCTGCAATTCCAGCCCTTTTTGTGTGTATTTGGGGTGTGTGTTTGTGTGTGTGTGTGTGTTTGTGTGTGTGTGTGTGTGTGGCTCTGTGTGTGTGTGTGTGTGTGTGTGTGTGTGTGTGTGTGTGTGTGTGTGTGTGTGTGTGTGTGTGTGTGTGTGTGTGTTTCTGTGTGTGTGTGTGTGTGTGTGTGTGTGTGCGCGCGCGCGCACAAAACATAGTCAATTCGCGACGTACCCGATTGCCAAACCTGTCCCACAATGTAGCTACCTTTCGCACATCCAGTTTTGCTTACTTCATCGACACAAACTGCTTCACTAATATCACATTCGTGTTGCTGTTCTTGTTTAGCTCAGTGCGAATATCCGACCGTGTCGGATTGGCTGTGCGACAAAGTCGGGTGTCACTCGGGAGGGCGGGCGTGCGTGCGTGTTAATGCATAGCGTTTCGGTTTTCTCAAACTCTTACAAACCATATTATAAGCATTTCCATGGATGACACACATGAGTCACGACTTAAAACAAATAAACAGACGCAAATAAACCGACACCAACAATCAGTGCTTACTGGCTTGTTTCAAAATCGGCGTTGCTGTGTATTTTCTATATAGAGTCTGTACATCTGATAATATTTGTTTCAAAAAAAGTGTAAACATAAAATTAATACAAAATAAAAATTGAAAGAATGGGAAGATGATGATGGAAGGATAAAAAAAATAAAAAAGACAAAAAGAAACCCGAGCAAACCTTCCAAAACTGTTCAATTTGGAACCCTCTTACTGATCCCCCCCCCCCCCCCCAAGAAAAAAATAGCATGTCTCAAAATCTTTCTTTAATCCCTCTGGTTAAAATAAAATGACACCACTTAACGGTACCAACTTATAACAGGGGCAATTTCAACATGGTACTACTTTGCAGATTGCTATTAGCTCGCGACGGAAAAGTTTTGCGTACCCTACATCAGTACATGTTCCAGTTTGATAACCGAAGCATGCTTACAAAAACTTTACAAATTTACTCCGTTTCCTCTTGTGACAGTTTTATGTTCAATTATCAGAAAGTTTGTATTCACCTGAGACTGCAATAGCATTTTCAGATAGGCAGATAAAACTCGTGTGCAGGCATTTGAACCAAAACTATCCAATGCAGACAAATCGCACAATTCAATAGAGAAAAAAAAATACAACAGACAAGAATCACCAGAAGTCCAAACTGATTTTTTTCACTCTAGATACTACTAACACCACTGACAAGATGCATCAGCTGCTGCTGCTGCTGCTGATGATGATGATGATGATGATGACGATGACGATGACGATGACAATGACGATGGAACAAAACAAAACAACAACGAACCCAAGAGAATACGAGACAAGAACCGGCATACTAACAAAAAAACGAACGACAACCGAAATGCAAACAAACACAGATTCACAACAGATGCCGCACCGTACATTGCCAGTAACGAAGTTCTGAACCGTTTTTCAAAATCCATGAAAAGAAGAGAGGTTTGTAGTTTCATCTGCACCATGCCTATGAATATAATTTATCATGAAGGGAAACAACCCCCAATAACTTGCTTTCCTTGGTTTGGGAAGGGTCGGTGGGGAGAGAGGGAGGAGGGGGGTAGGGCAGGGGGGGGGGGCCGTGGGGGGGGGGAGCGGCCACTTTACAGACCAGCTAGGTCAAGGGAAACTAGGAGAGGGTGAGGCGTTCTTCAACGAAGCGCTTGTTTTAAATCCTTAAATTGGCGGACCCTATTGCCATTGGTGAATTTCCGTTCTGCATGCCGTCCCACCCATTCACTGGTTCAGCGGATTCGTGCACTTCCTGCACCGTATGCGCCACATCGCTCGCCGGGCCGTTGGTCTGTGCTGTCCTATCTTGCTCTGCTTGACGTCGCCTTCTATAAAAGAAATAAATTTGTGGGTTTTGTTGTTGTTGTTGTTGTTTTAAATTTAAACATAATATTATTTATTTCGCTGCGCACGGTGGAAATACAGGGCAACACTTACCAGCATGAACAAGATAAACTTATGATATGCTTAGTAAAAATTCCATTATGTCAACCTCGCAATGGCAGATCACAAACTACGAGACAGAGAGAGAGGGTTGGGTTGGGTTGGGGGGGGGGGGGGGGGTTCCACCACAAACGGATGATATCAAAGACGGGGCAACGATGAAAAAGCCAGCACAAATATTTGGCCCTAGCCGGGATACGAACTCATGACCCGAGCACTGAGAGTCCAACGCTCTACCATTCCGCTATCCCGGCTCCCCCGAAGCCAGGAAGATACTCAGTATGGTTATAGTTTGAAAGAAGAGAAGTATAACGGCAACAGTGACAGTAATCAGCATAAAACTGATTACGAAGACCGCTACTATCAGCCTCGAAGACATGCATACTTTAATTTGTGTGTTACCATCAGAATGTCACTACTTTCACAGCTGTCGGCCTGGTCGATAATCATGTGTGCTGCCACACAGTGAAAGAAACATAGCTGTCGAACTGGGCACGAATGATGATGAGCATAATTACGTCAAAGTCACTGAATATGTTTAAAGTTGGTCCTATTGAAAAATATAAACAAGAAACGTAAAAAGAAAAGTAAGCAAATGTATGAAAGAAGACCATCAAAATAAATTAACGTGAAAAGGGCGTACCGGTAGTAGAACAGTATTAATTCCTACGGCCCAGGCACACGCCAGCACTACCCCAATAACAATCCCAGCTATGGCGCCGCCACTCGGAGAATCGTCGCCTTCCGAAGAAACCTCGCCCACTGCCACAAGAAAGAATATTTTTGCTCCAGTACAGACATAATCCATACCCTCTATCTCCCCTCCATCCCTCTTCTGCCCCCCCCCCCACCCCCGCCTACTATAATAATACAAATACTACTACTAACAAAAATACTAGTATAAATAATAATGATAATAACACTAAAAACTAAAAACATTCCTTGTGTGTTTTATCGAGCTTCACTGCACTTTGTTTAAATATACAGAAGTAAGTAAAGCTGATAAGTGGCGCCTGCGGAAAACACGAATTGTGGCCACTTCACTGACTATCCCGTTCAAGGAGGTGGAGGGGGGGGGGGATCCCTCACCACGTGGCGAAAAATGTCGACTACTTTTCCCCTTACTACTAATACTACGACTTATTTCACGAATAAGATGGCTCTGTACCCCCCCCCCCCCCCCGGAACCACACACACACACACACACACACACACACACACACACACACACACACACACTTCATTTTCAATAACCACTCCGCGGAAGTCTCACCTTTGCCGCTGACTTCACCCAGAGTATGATAGGCGGCTTGACCCGTAAAGTCAATGCTACCAAGGCGCACAAGGCAGCGGTATCTCCGCCCGCTGTCATCGGGAGTCAAGGTCCTTGTAAGCCGGCTGGTCTGTCTCCTCTGACATGGTACGTCTGGGTCCTGTGTGATTGGTCCATTATTGATGTCGTCGGTCGACTCGTAGTCATGAAATGCCACGCCGTCGTGCACTTCGTATTGCCATTTCCATGTTACCTGCAGAAAATAACGGATTTTAGGTCCAGCAGGAGAAGTCGGAAAACCTGTGTGTACATTTTGCACTGTTTTGTCTGTGTCTGTGTCTGTGAACCTCACCTCAGATCTGTCTTCCTCATCACCAACGAAACCTTCACACATCAGTTCCAGTTTTGTGCCCGCCGTCAAGACCTGGTCTCCGTTTTGGTCAACAGATGTCATAGTTATCGCACCCGGAAGAGCTGCAAACAACCGACAACACTAGTATATTTGTGTTCGGTTCTGCGTCCTAACTGACTTCAATAATAATAATAATGATAATAATAATGAGTATTGTAAAGGCGCTTTACCCAATGTAATGAATCGGCTCAAAGCGCCGCGAACTGAACCCAACACGCACGCTCACGTGAATCATACACGTTCTCTCACACACTGGACATGAACACAATACATTCACGTGGTGCGAAGGGTCAGCTCAGCTATTTAAGTTTCGGAACTTAGAACTGCATTTATTTTTTCAAATTTCATGGGCTGAACATTTCCAAAGCAGAGGGGAGGGGGGGGGGGGGGAAGCCGGAGTACCCGGAGAGAACAACCGACGATCGGCCCGAATGATCGGTGCCACATACAAGGAAAAATTCTTTGCCCCGAGTGGGACTCGCATTGGTGACAAATCTCTTAACCACTAGACCACCGACCGTAAGCAAGGGGACAACACTTCAGGAAAAACAGCCAGGTATAATTCAGTAAAGTCGCAGAGTGAAGACTGCATGTGGCGGTTCATAAGTTCACATATATCATGTGATACACATTTTCAATCCAGAGCTTACCACGCACAGCAAGATGTTTCTGATCCGTTGACGTTACGGGAGCACTGTTGATACTTTTGAGATAGACAGCATCACAGATGTACAGCCCATCATCGGCACAGGACAGAACTGGCATGGTGAACGTTATATTCTGGTCGTCAATGCTACCAGAAACGGTAGTCCCGTTCAGTTTGGACAGGTTCCGGGCGGTGCCATTTTCTGTCCCAGAAAATGCAGATGCCAGATCCTGGGGCATGTTTGTAGCGTTTCTCCGAATGGTGAGACTAATAAGTCTTTCGATGCCAGCATCACTTGGGGGCGCACAGCTAATCGTCAATGGTTTGTGGTTCGAATTTCCAAGCAGTTTTACGAAAGGTGGATTGAGGGTGATCTCAGCAGCCGCGTCTGTAACGGTATGGGGGTTACTGTTTCTGGTTCCTTGTACAAGTTTCATATTTCTCAGCTCTACATCTGGCCTGCTTTTTATTTCATCACTGACTACATACATATGCCGTGAGGTTCTACAAAACATAGGATTTTCTGACATTAATTTCAAAAAGAGAACAGAGTTTCTTTTTGTGTCTGCCACTGAGACGTACCTGACGCCCTATCGTCGTGAAAAAAGATCAACAAACCAGCGCGCTCATACTTTTAAAAGGCTTCAGCTTGTATTCAGTACGTGTTGTTTGATATGACAAGATTTTCGTACTGCCCAAGAACGTGAAAGTGCATGATATATATCATTACTTACGACAGAACGATGCAACAAGGAGCACGAAAGCAGATACACAGAGTGAGAAGAGAACCATATTTCTGTGCCTGTCGTTTGCGGATTTACAATCTTCACAGCATTATGATCACATGAAACACTACAACCAGACCTGAAGTTGTATGCTTTATAGTCAACAATCTCCGGAATGTTCTATTCAACAAACCGTTGATCATCTACGTTGTTAGCTGTCACAGGTATTTTTAGGTCTGGTGCTGAGCCTCATCAGGTTGCTAATCGATAGCAGCGGTGCAGCAGAGTAGTTGTATTCCATGCTTCACGCCTGACTTCGCTTGAATCATTGAGCCGCTGCTATCGATTTGTTTTACAACGTCAAACCTGGCCTGAGATTGCAGAGTTACAGGTGCAGCTTTGGCGTAGCCGTCGTGACCTGGAGAAGACCGTAGGATTTGTCATGGCGATCGGGCTGCAGATCTGACGCAACCAGTCAAATCGACCGCAGAAGATTTGCTTGTGCAACGCAGGCTCCATCTCTTAAAGATCTAAGCTCCCAACAAAAAGTTTTCCGAAGTGTGAAAAAATTTACATTCGACCGTGCAAGCACAGTCAGCTCTGTCACATGTCGCACGCACCAGAGTGAATAGCAGGGTGGAGGTTTGCACATAAAGTAGCGCTTAGCGGCAGCAGGTTTTCACTGCTTCGTCCTCCAGCCCTGCGGCGCCGTGAGCATTTCAGCAGACATGGATATGTGCGCCGAGGAGAAGTCTACCATACTATACAGATGCAGACTTTTCAGCGTCCCTGAAACCCCAATGAAAGCCAAGGGCAGCCTGATTTCACAGCTCAGTTTGCGTTTTGACACTGAGCGAGAAAGATCGTGCAGCACTCAACATCCGCTGGACACTGTAGCGCTGCGTCTCGCTCACTGACCAAAAGCAAAATAATGTCACGGCAAACTAGTGCTCTGGTTTTATAAGGGTCCCCGAAGCGCTGAAAACTCTGCAGCTGTGACAGAGTTGACTGTGCTTGCAGTCTAAAAAATTTTCACACTTGGGAAAACTTCTTGTTGGGAGCTTAGATCTTTAAGAACCCGAGCCCAACTACCCATTGCCCACTGTGTAATAAGAATGGTTAAAAAACACAAGAACCAAGCCACTGTACACCAGTAGGAGCCACCTCAAGCCACTATTACGCGAGGTGTGGGCCTTTCCCTGCCAGGCCTGAGGCCGCTGCATATTGCATAACAGTGACTTGAAATGGCTCCCAATGATCTGAAGATTTTCGTTTGGGCTTTCGTTAAGAGATATGAGAATTGACAATGGCAGTTACGGCGCTATGGTCTGTGTTGAAGGCCAGTGTGTTTACTCCGCGAAGTCAAAGTCAATGCAAAGTAAACATTTTTCCGAGGAGGGATCCATTAAAAATGAATAAGTGAGACTCCATCTGGGTTGTGCGTGCGTGCGTGCGTACGTGTGTGTGTGTGTGTGTGTGTGTGTGTGTGTGTGTGTGTGCGTGCGTGCGTGCGTGCGTGCGTGCGTGCGTGTGTGTGTGTTTGTGTGTGTGTGTGTTTGTGTGTGTGTGTGTGTGTGTGTGTGTGTGTGTGTATCACTGCCACTTACAGCCACACGGGCGGGGGGGGGGGGGGGGGGGGGGGGCGAATGGTAGAGCGTTGGACTTCTAATACTCGGGTCGTGCGTTCGTATCCCGGCTGGGGCCAAATATTTGTGCTGGCTTTTTCGTCGTTGCCCCGTCATTGATATCACCCGCATGTGGTGGAAAAGGACGTGAAACTCCGAAACACCCACCCCCACCCTTACAGCCACACGACAGCAATATCGCTACCACACAATTTGCCATTGTAGTATAAACCAATATGAGGACCTACAAAGAAAGACAGAAAAAAAAAAACAACAACCGAGAACAACAACCACAGTGACATTACATGGACTGGTGACGTAAACAAGAAAGTGACAAGCCGTGTGTGGAAATGTACGTATTTACTTTATTTATTCTTGACAACTATTTCACAAACTTACATACAGTAGCTGCGTCCCAGGCTTAATGGTCTTTTTACGTGTGTTTTTCATGTCAGGAAACCCGTATGCAAAAGCCGCAAAGAAATATTGGGCATACAAGAAAGAAAGGAAAGGAACACACATCAAAAGTCGAAACCGAAACGCGCCAATCAAATCAAATCATGATAGACAATCTCCACTGACGAAAGTAGCAGAAAACGACATGCTCATTGTCTGTAGATCTACATTCAATATCACAAGATGAAATGAAAATCGGATGGAGAAATGTATTCTGCGGCACAGCCTACGTGAAGGGGCTGTATGCACATGAATTCTTGCAATGGAGGCATGTGAGTATTGCAGCGCCCAAAAAAATAAACTGAAAACAAAACATCAGCTCGTCGGTATTTCAAACTGATATTTAAAGATCTACGGAAACATGATTAAAAAAAAATAATAAAGTGACCCGTTCTACCAAAATGGTGGATAAGTTGCGCCGTGGCATATTCCAAGTAATACACATAGGCAGTGCTGGGGACTATGCTGTACAACTTGTCGCCGAGGAATATACATGTGTATAAGAAGCTGGACTGGCGTGGCGAGTTTGCACGCCTGCCAGCGGTAAAATGGACTCCCAGCCAATTATATCGGCTCGCCAGGGGTCTCAAGCGCGGCGCCATCGGCTCGCCAGTGACTAGAACACAGTCCTATTTTTTCTGCGCCACCCAGTCAATCGCCGCTGATCCTGCGCTATCACAGCGCCTGGCCGGCCGACGGCGCAGTCCGCTTGCTGTACGCTGGTAGCGAGTGAACAGAAAACCCTTTCGACCAGCGTGCGAAGGGGGTTTAAATAGTGCTGGGGACCACTGTGTACCCTACCAACTTCAACTCACCGCTGTAGTCATAATTTTGGAGGTACAAACGCCACTCTTGCCAAATCAAAGAGCAGTTTTTCCTCTTTTTAAACATAATATACATATTTTGATATTGATAAAATTAATGTGAACTTATCCACCAAATTGTGAGAAAAGATCACTTATATGCATACGCATAAGATTTACATCATTTTACTGACAGTGATTCTTTATTGTTGAAACAGTTTTCATAACTACCTCGAACCCAAACAAGGGGAGCCGGGGTGGCCGAATGGTAAGAGCGTTGGACCTCCAATGCTCGGGTCGTGAGGTCGATCCCCGCTGGGGCCACATATTGTGCTGGCTTTTTCATCGTTGCCCCGTCTTTGATCACCCGTATGTGGTGGAAAAGGACGTTAAACTCCCAAACACTCAAACACCCACCCGAACCCAAACAAAACACTGTTATAAACTTTGTAGATTCAACAAACGCGAACAAACATACAAACAACAAAGTACATCAACAATGTTATTATAACACACACACACACACACACACACACACACACATTATCACATACAATGCGTCAGCATTCCGAATTGATGTAACGAATAACAACACGACATAACAAACTAACATAGATATACATCTCTTACAATCAGTAAAATATAAGACAATTCTCTGAAACGTGAACAGTAACAACAGTTGATCCGTTTTACGTGAAAGCCTCGAGGCAGACAACCAACCAGAACAAGCCCCAAATCTTAAACAATAGACATAGGTAGTTCTAGTAACGACTATACAAAAAAACTCGATGACGTATATGAAAATTCATATTGATGTGATGGCACGAGGAGGCGGCGATATTGAATAATATGTAACAAGGTCAACAATGTTTCAATTCTGGTATGATGAGAATAAATTCAGTATTACCCACTCCCTTCCAATACGTATGGAGTTCAGGGTGAAACTCGGGTAGCAGTTGTACATGAAATGTTATCAAGATGTAAGTACAATGTAAGTTTGATGTGCTGCTTACACCCCTGACAAAAAAAAAATGGATATGAAACTGGGGTACGGGTACGTATACACGATTTATGAGACTGCTTCCTTTGGCCACATACATCCAAACCGAAGTCTAACAGGATTTTAACTTTCATCTTCCTAAGTTGGATGCACCCATGCCCAGCGAGCTAGTCGGACAAGGCTATTCCATTCACCGTATCCCCTCTTCATCCCCGCCCCATTCCTACCCCCTGTCTCCCCACGTTCACGCCTGGCTACGATCCCCTGGGCCACAACTTTCGTGCTATGATTGTTTCGTATTAGTAAAAACAATCTGAGAGGCTGTTTTACATTTACCATTTTTACTAGGTCGGACCCGGGTTTGGTGCGTTTACATTTGACCAACCCGGGGTACATGCGACCCCGGGGTTCAACTCTGCTACGGACCAGGCTTGAACCCGGGTACAGGGCCAACTCGCATTTCAGATCTAAACATGCAGCTGACGTCATTATACGATGCTTTCGTCAAGGCATGACTGCGGGCATGGCGTAAGTTTTCGTACGTCATTGTTAGAGTTACACTTGCAAAGAATGTAATGTAAACGCTATTGACCCGAGTCCAGCCCGAGTCGATGTTAACTTGGGTTGAATCCGGGTTGTAGTTGGACTTCTAATGCTCGGGTCGTAAGTTCGTATCCAGGCTGGGGCCAAATATTTGTGCTGGCTTTTTCATCGTTGCCCCGTGTTTGATATCACCCGTATGTGGTGGAAAAGGACGTTAAACCCCTAAACACCCACCCACCATCATATCTAATGACGTCATGGACTTACGAAATCGGATGGGTTGCCATGGAGGATCAGAAGGCGTCGGTACGGGCCTGTGGGCTGCATGTGAATACCAAATGTACTACAACGGGGAAACCAGATACCGATGAATTCGCACTAACGACGAGATACTCAGCACACCACGGAAGCATCGCACGCGATCTGTCACCATCACATCACAAGATCGTGATATTTATCTTTCTAGCGATAGATCTCGTGTGTGAACAAGAAACAGTACGATGGACCAATCACTTCAGCTGTATCGAGTTAATAATTAATGATATATTGACCAAGCAGTATTCTCAGCACTTGTAATCCACACACATATTATTATGCAAATAAAGAGCGAATATCACATATGATCACATTTCTTACGTCAGCACATAACAGGAAAAGAGTGCCTGGAAAACAGGGAGTAAACAAATATGATTATTATGCTAATGAGATTCACTGCAGGCTCGTAGGAAGATGCTGAGAGGAAGGGGGGCCCACTCAGTCGGGTGAGCCATACGGCCGGGGTGAAGAAGGGGGGGGGGGGGGGGTGTGTGTGTGTGTGTGTGGACTGCCAAGGACTGTGTCCTGCGACAGCAGAGCAGGGGGGCCCCACCACTGGTGGGCCCCCACCACTGGTGGGCCTTCACCACTGTTGGGCCCCCTCTCCTCTTATCAAAAGCAAGGGGGGCCCAAAGATATTCGGGCCCCTCTTCCAAAAATCGAACGGGGGCCTGGGCCCCCAGGGCCCCCGTGGTTCCTACGCCCCTGCACTGTGGAAAACAGATTTTCGGTGTGGTCAGTTTGTTCCAGTGAACAAGCAACTATCAACCATTGAAGGTGGGAATACACTGAGTGTTCCCCCAGACAGTGGTGATGTCACTCTATAGGGGCGCTGAAGATGTCTACCATCAAATGGCAGAAAGGGCCTAAGCGTTTGTCAAGTCCATGGTGCTTTGGTCGTATGAAGTCTTCCAAGGAGTGTTGCTGCACGCCCCCATGAACGGATACTTAAACACTGCCCCATACTTACACCCTCGTGTCCCATGGGATGGCATAATAAAGATCCCACTAGGGCTACCCGTCCAGATCCTAAACAACAAGCTGTTGTTTGCACACAAACAATCTAAACAAACAAACCGCAGTGCCCAGTTAAGAGCCGGCTTAAGAATCAGATAAGACGTGTTCTGCCTATCACACACACGTGTCACGTGTCACAGTCCTCTGGTTTTTGAATTGAGCGACAGCTGGAGAACTTCTCACGTACATAATGAGTTTTAGCGCGGTTACACCACCCGCTGGCCCTTGTGGATACCAGTATTTTGAACAGTCTCAAAAGCGACACTTCGGAATTCTTCAGCTGTGAGATCGAGATGAAGTGGAGCGCATAATTATGGGCTTTCCTAAGGGATGGGTGCCTTTTTGGCCTGATCTGAACTGATCCGAACTGAACTGAGCTATTATCTCAGGCAATGATATCCAGGTACGTAGGCTGAGACATGCACAGAGCGTCCAGTTGTCTGTGGATGTCCTTCATTGAAAGGCGTTCCTGTGGCGACACTTTCCAGCAGCCCAGCATGATGTCGTGCACGTCTTGGGAGCAGATGGCGGGTCGCTGCAGCAACCGCCCGTTCCGAATGCAGTCAATCACCTGAAAACACACACACACACACACACACACACACACACACACACACACACACACACACACACACACACACACACACACACACAAAATGAGCACAAATATTGATTTATGTATCATTTATGTTTGGCATTGCTGAGACAGGGAACAGGGAAAAGTGTTCCAGAAAATCTGCTACATGTTCGCATCTTTGCCCACTCTAAAGGTACCACGGGCAAAATCTTTCACTAACCACAACACGACCCGAGAGGCATCTATTGGCGGAGTTATCCACGTTCAGTGAATTTATTAGACAAAACGGAAAAGCAAACTCGATTTGTGTATCATTCAAGTAAAGCACAAATATTGATTTATGTTTCATTTAAGTTAAAAACGATAAATGGGCTTATTCCATCTTATGTCCGGTCCTCTGGAACAACCTCCCTCAGGAAATTCGACACAGTCAAGGGAGATAGTTTTGTAATAGAGGCGAGCAAATCGTTCACAATTTATCTCCCTTAGACTCCTCTCTCTCTCTCTCTACTGGGACAAGTTTAAAGGGGGGGGGGGATGAGGGGGAGAAGGTGAGCAGTGTTTGTACAGGAAGGAAAGAAAGAAAGCGGTCAGGGAAGGACTGAATGGGGCTTTCACACACACACACACACACACACACACACACACACACACACACACACACACACACACACACACACTGCACTGAGACTACCCTTACCTCCATATTGGACAGCTCAAACCACGGCTGCTGACCAAAAGTGAAGATCTCCCACAGCACGACACCATAACTCCACACATCCGACTCGATAGTGAAGGTTCGGTACAGGATACTCTCTGGGGGCATCCATCGTACTGGCAGCATGGCTGTGCCTCCAACCTGGTGAACAACGAACACAAAAAACAACTAACAAACACGTACACAAATCGGGTTCTATAATGAAAATATTTGTGGGTATACCCCAGAGAGTATGGAAATGTTCAGCCCACAATTTTTTTTTTTTTTAAATGCAATTCTATACTTCCGAAACTAATTAAATTGCTGAGCTGGCCCTTCGCGGCACCACGTGATTGTAATGTGTTCATGCCCATGCAGTGTGTGAGAGAATGCGTATGATTCACGTGAGCCGGCGTGAGTGATGGGTTTAGCTCGCGGCGCTTTGAGCCAAATATTTGGATAAAACGCCTATGTTAATGCGCTTATTATTAGCAGAGTAGTGCAGAATTCTTCGACGACTTGCTAAACGAAAAAAAAAAGGGGGGGGGGATAGGCGACGGGGGGGGGGGTGGGGGGGGGGGGATAGGGGACGGAGGGGGCGGGGTGGAGGCGAGGGGGAGGGGGAGGGGGTGCGTGGGAGTTTAACGTCCTTTTCCACCACGTAAGGATGGTTTCGAAAATGGGGCAACGCAAAGAAAGCCAGAACAAATAATGAGTTGACCCCAGCCGGGATTCGAACTCATGACCCGAGCATTGCCAAAAAATTAGGCGCAACTGAATGGCACAAGGGAGCGAACTATACCAACGCAGCTCTGCTGATCCAGTACAGCTACACGTCTTCTTATCTGCATTTAGTGTAGACATGTTGTTGTTTCCGGATCTAGTCACATCGACCAATCGTTGCTACGTGGGTGCACATTGACATGTGACGTTGCCAGGCCGTATCAGACGGCAAAGCATGTGACGTTCCCTATAGACACTTACTACACTCACACTCGGTCCCTGCGGGCACAGAATGCACTCAAACAACCGTCTGAATGTACCTACTTTACTGTCTACCACCAAAAGTTCATTAATTCTCTGGGGCGGATTTCGGCGTGTCGTAAAGTAAACCGGATTTGCGGCAATGGTACCGTGTTTTGGTCAAGACAGCCCTAGCGCTATCGGGTTTGATAAGTACTTGGGCCCTTTGACCAAGTGATGGCAGATTTGGTGTAGGGTGATTGGAAACTTTTTTTTTCTGTGCGGCTTAGGTGGTAATTCCCATGTCTCGTGCCAAATGCGAACTAATTGATGTGAACTTGCCATTAGGACTGATCTGTGTGTGTGTGTGTGTGTGTGTGTGTGTGTGTGTGTGTGTGTGTGTGTGTGTGTGTGTGTGTGTGTGTGTGTGTGTGTGTGTGCTGGTCCGTTTTCCACTATTAAAAAAAGTGTATTGGGTGCATTGGATCAAAAATTGTATTGGTGCAAAGGTAGATTCACTTGAGAAGACCTACTTTAGCCGAAAGGGAAAGTCTGTATGCTCTATACTCTATACTTAACCTTAGTTACTCTCCTGTCCCTTGTCTGTCTCAGTTGAACAACCGCAGCGGTAGATGCAGGTCCCCACATCCTCTCCTAACCACTACCCACACCTCCCCCCCCCCCAGGTTCTGCGTCAATCATGACCTTCAGGCGGAACCTCAAGACGCACCTTTTCTCTCAGTTCTAATTTTTTCTTCTTCTTCTTCTTCCCCGACCCCAAAGGCGCCGTGAGCATGCTTACTGCATGGAAGTTCTTTTCGTAGCGCTATACAAATGGCCAATTATCATCATCATCATCATCACCCCCCCCCCCACTCCCCCCCCCCAAAAAAAAACAAAACAAAAAAACAAACAAACAAACAAACAAACAAACAAACAAAAAAAGAAAAAAAAACAAAACAAAAAAACCCAACAAAGCAAAACAAAACCAGAAACAAACCACCAACCAACCAAACAAAAAAAAACCCAATCAAATTCAAAACAAAACAAAAACAACAAATACACGAACAAGCGAAGAAAAACAAAAGCAACAACAAATAAACGGACAACAAAATAAACAAACAAACAACCACATAAACAAACAAACAAAAGGCCAAGAAAAACAACAACAAACAAACAAACCAAAAAAAAAAAAAAAACCAACCAGTAACCAAGCACCAATGCCGACATACCACATTTCCTTCTTTTAATTACCGAAATGAGAAACAGCGCCGATACTCACTCTGTAGTAGTCTGTGCTGTAGACATCACGTGACATGCCGAAGTCCCCGATTTTGACTTGCAGTTTCTCGCCCACCAGGCAGTTTCTTGTGGCCAGGTCCCGGTGCACAAAGTGCTGTGACGCCAGATATTCCATGCCGGCGGAGATCTGACGTGCAGAAAGACACAATGACAGAAATGCGACAAGGTTTGGCCATAAATCAAATGACTGAGAACCGTCTTTCCTACGTAACCTTTTATTTTTCTCGCGTTACTTGCGTCTGAAATTGGATATCGGGTATAATGAAAGTTACAGCAAATTGCACTTCTCTGAATAGGTGCGCTCCTGCAGTGTATTCTTAGCGCGTGTGTGTTCTGCACTAAATCGACCACAACGTTCGCTCCTCTTCTCTCCATACTTTTTTTTTCAGCCCCTACCCCCTCCACCCCTCCCCCTCCTTACCTTCCTCCATCAACCTATCACACACACACACACACACACACACACACACACACACACACACACACACACAACGATGAATGGTGGTCTAATAATTATGTAGCGCGTCGGAATACAGAACGGCCGTCACCGTTGTCGCGGCGATGACGCGCGGGTTTGAGCTTGTGATATTATGTGATACCGGTTTTTCCCGGCTACCGGGCTGCTCATCGGGGGTTTCTCTCCGGGTTATCCGGCTTTCCGCATCCAGAAAAATTGAAAAAAAATAGGATAGGTATTGGGGTGGGGGGGGGGGGGTTAATGCTGCACCGCGGCGATACGCTTTCCCCGGGGGAAGTAGCCCGAATGTCAGGACAAGTGGTTAAAAAAAAAAAAAAAACCTTCTGTTCGCGTGATACACACAATGAAGATAAAGGCAGATATGCTGGTGGGAATTATGCCGTTATGTTTCAGGTTATTTCATTTATTTATGTTATTATTATTTATTTATTTATTTATCTATTTTACTTTTTATCGGTCCGCAAACCTGGTTCGCAATGTGCAGCAGCTGGATGACGTTTAACGTTGTCTCCATGACGTCATTCTGAAGCGTGACGTGGTGCACGTGCTGATGCAGCATAGAGTTGTCGTGCAGATGTGGATGTGGATGCTGCTGTTGCTGCAGCTGCCGCTGTCTGTTGGTGACGTGTAATCTAGCATCTGGGCCGTGGCTCCTGCAACGATCAACACAGTGACTGGATGAGTCAGCTTGACGTTTCAGTATTTACA